>PVIJ01002192.1:0-123603 GCA_004024925.1 Scalopus aquaticus | reverse complement strand
TCCAATTCTCATGTTTTCTTTCTCTAACTTTTTAGTGTTCTTAATTTTACTTTCTCTTCAGTTCTTTGCTGTTTCATCTGTCCACTTTCCATGTTTCATGGTGACAATTAGCTTTTTCCCTTGCAAATATAATTTTCAGTAATTCCTTGATGATAGTTTATTTTTCATCCCATTGCTGTTTTTTTTTTTTTTTCATATTTTCTGTAGTGTTCTCAAGCATTTTCTCTCTGAAAATTCTGATGTCTGTAATCTGAACGTTAAATCTCTTTGGATTGTTTCTCTTGACACTCACTTCTAGTGGCTGTTTCTTTTCATTTTAAGGGATTTATTCTCTGGGATCCTCATTCTTTCTCCCTGTTTTCCTTCTCCCTCCTTCTCCCACTTGGCAGTTTCCTTTATTTCCTTGTGTGCCCAACAATGCATTACTTTTTTTTATTTCTTATGTTCTTACTCATGATTAAGCTGTATAATTTCAAGAATTTCCCCACAGTTTCTATAATCATACCATAGTGATGGAAAGAAAAGTATTCTGCAAATGACATCCTCCAGAAGAAAATGTGATTCGTTGTTGCTGGGAGCTAAGATATGCTCCCTTCCGAGGGCCAACTTAGTGTCTGTTGTCCTATGCACTAACAGTCCCAGCTTAATGCTGAAGTTCTAGTTTCAGTTTCTCCAGCTTTAGTTTAGTTTTAGATTCAGTTTCTCCAGGGTCCATGTTTAGATTATGGATCCCAGGGCTGGTGTTATTCTTTGCTCACATAGTAACCTGACTTGCTCTCTGATGCTGTTTATCATTCCCTGCTCTGGTTTCAATTCTCCCCTTCCTCCTTTTTACTCTACCTCTTTCCCCTTCCCCCTTTATTCCTTTTTATCCCTCCCTCCCTCCCTCCTTCCTCCTCTCTTCCCTACCTGGAGATTATCTTTATTTCTTTGTGTACCCAGCAGTGCATTACACTTTTGTTTCTATGATCAAGTGTATTCTGCAGAAGTCCTTTCATGCCATCTGGTATCACACTGTAGTAGTGGAAGTTGAAAGTGTTCTGCCGATTACTATGATTCCACTCACCATTTTTTCCCTCTCTATGAAAATGGTAATAGATAGAAAGAAATACATTCAGTAATTGTTTCTCCTCTGGTGGAAAAAAACGATTAAACAAATTGTATCCTGTGAATATACTAACAGTGTGTTTTGGGATTTAATAGGTCCAAAGGACTATAGCTAAGCAGATTCAGATGGTGAAACAGATTGGTAAAGGTCGTTATGGGGAAGTTTGGATGGGAAAGTGGCGTGGCGAAAAGGTAGCTGTGAAAGTGTTCTTCACCACAGAGGAAGCCAGCTGGTTCCGAGAGACAGAAATCTATCAGACAGTGTTGATGAGGCATGAAAACATTTTAGGTGAGTAAGAGCTGTATAGTAATGTTCAGGGTTTCCTAACTTTCCTCTATTTTTCCGTTAACGTCTGCATATTAACTCATTTGTCTAGACCTGTTATGAAGTATATGGACAATTTATTCTTGAATGAGCCAGGAATGCTGTAAGTATCTAATGAGAGACCTCATAGGCGGAATGACTAAGGCCCTTTCTATGAATGTTTTCTTTAGGGACAGGAAATGCAAATATAATAGCTGGATTTCTTAGGGATTTGAAGGAGCTCATTTGTGTTTAAATGCTGTGAATAGTTATAAGAATTATGTCTGCAAAGTTTATACTCAGGGTCTATGTCAATAATTGATATCCTTATTTTATGAAGTTAGAAATGATCTAGCTGGATCATTCAGTGGAAAGAGTGTAAGCTAATCATGGCGCATGTGCCTTGACACAAGACCTTATTTGGTTACACAGAGTGCCATATATGTAACTACAATACCATGAATTATTTACTGTTGACTTGAAAGTAATTTAAATGTCAACTACTGACTAGAAAGGCTCAGGTTTTCAGGTACAAACTCTTACTGTTTCTCTACCCCAGACTTTTGATTGCTCTGATTGGTATTAGTAAGTTAATACTGTCATGGGAATAATCATATAACCCAAACAAATTCTAAATAAAAGACACCTAAGACAAAAAGTATGGTATCTGATAATATGAATTATTCCTGATGATATTCAAAAAGCACTTTGCTCCAAACCTTTTTGTCTTTTTTTACGTTTTAGGGTTCATTGCTGCAGATATCAAAGGTACAGGATCCTGGACCCAGTTATACCTAATCACGGACTATCATGAAAATGGTTCTCTCTATGATTATCTAAAATCCACCACCCTAGATACTAAATCAATGCTGAAGCTGGCCTATTCTTCTGTCAGTGGCTTATGTCATTTGCACACAGAAATCTTTAGTACTCAAGGCAAACCAGCAATAGCCCATCGAGATCTGAAAAGTAAGAACATCCTGGTGAAGAAAAATGGAACTTGTTGCATAGCTGACCTGGGCCTGGCTGTGAAATTTATTAGGTTAGTATCAAGGTGAACATACACATTTTTTTTATGATTCTTTTCTACCACATTTTACATATTACACATCTTTTAGTTCAGTGCTGCTAAGATATTTAATAGGGAAGGAATTTTAACTTTGGAGAGAAAAAGAAGAAACATTTTATTTACAACACAGTGTTTGGATCAGGCTTAATGTTTCTCTGTTCATCCGTGACCCGGCTTCAAATGAGTGTTCACATTAAGCTCTGGCTGTCCTGAAGCTCTTTAGAAATGAGAACGTAAATGTCTGGGATTGTGTGGTCAAAATTCTACATAATATTTCGAAGTAGGTAAAGGTTTTAGATAATATATACAGATTATAAAGTGATGAAGGCAATGTTTTTTCTATGATAGAAAGATATCTTGCTAGGTACTCTATGAGAAATGTTGGAAACGAATAAAACATAGCTAATATTCAAGACTACTATTCTGTATTATAGAAAATAGTGAATATAACACCTGGATACATAAACTTGTATGTTATAAAACAGTGGTTTTCAGAGCCCTGGGAACTCTTTGGAATAAGATCAGTAGCTTCTGCAGCATGGGGAAGAGAAATGGCCAATAGTTGGGGCTCTGTTTCTTTTTCTGCTCAGAACAACTTATATTTTGCAATGATTCCATTAGATGAAATGGCTCCTCTGCTTTGAAAACAAACAAAATGAGTTTGCAAGTCAGTTTTATAGTAGAGAGGTCACATAGAATTACTTTTGTAAATGTGGTTAGGCTTAGACTTTATTGAATTGTTTGACCCTCTCATGAGTTTTTTCCCCAAAGATGAATTTGTAGAATATAGAGAAAGGCACGAAGGAAAAGTCACAGAGATGATTACAACTCACAAGGACTGATGGATTAGTATTTTCACCCAGAAGTGAAGACTGAGGTGTAATTTAATAATAGGTCCCAAATATATGAAGGTCTTCACATTTAGAGGATGGCAAATTAAATTCCTCAATGTTTAAAAACAAAGCAGGAGAAAATGATTGGGATTGCAGACTTAAATTAGAAATATGAACCTCCTGCCAATAAAGATTATTAAATCCTCTCTTGATTTCTTTTTTCTGACTTCAGCCTTTTTCAAGTCTCCTCTACCAAAAACATTTCCCCACAATGCTTCTCAAATTACCAGCCCCTCTCCTCTCACCTGTTAAAGTTCTCTAGAATTCTAGAGTAGTCTGCTTGTACAATTCAGTCATAATTCCTTGTAATTTGTCTTCTGCTCCATTCTCCCCTGAGAACACCATTGGTCTCTGTCACCAGGGGCCTCTCTGATTAGTCCACTGTCACAGGGCCCACATCTATGGTGATGTACTTAAGTTTAGGTTCATCTTCTTCCTCACCATGGCTTCTGATTTTTCTACCTCTTCTAAAATTTTGTCCCACAGCTGAATTTCCTGCTGTATCTGCTTTGCCTGCCTAGTTCTCAGTTTTGCTTGATTCATTCTAAATTATGAAGTGCCTGACATTTCCTCTGTTCTCTAATGTTTTGCACATTTGAATGAATTTTGTCCCCATGATAGTCCCACTTGAACTTGGCCATTGGGACCTTGATGCCATTTTTCTCCGTTCTGGAGTAAAGCATTTTGTACTTATTTCCTCTTCGCATATTTTATATGCTGCTGCCAGATTTATTTTCTTGAATCATAATTTTGGACAGAAAATAAATACATGGTTTTCTATGGCTTTGAGTTAAAGTATAGCTTCTGTTCTGAACACTTACACTTCCTCATACCTTCAAGTATCTTTAAGATGCTGTTATTTTTATCTGCATACCCCATAGGCCCTTCTTTGTTTGGGTAAAGATTACTTATCCTCCTGGTTTCTGACTATATGATGACTTCTGTTAGTATTCCCTTATCAGTGTGTTAGTCTACTCACATCCTCACACGTGACCCTGTGCACTCTATTGTGACCTTTCTCCACAGTTGTAAAGCAGCCATTGCTACTTTCCTCTCATTCCCAATGCATCAGGTAGTTCTCAAATTGCATCCCCAGTTCCTTTTTTGGTGCCCATGACTTGTGAGTTACTTAAAATTTTGTGTAATGGATAAGTGAATGAGTCTATATGAACTGTAGCATGAAGGAATAAGGCACCTTTACATAGCTCCAGATATCTTTCACAGTCTGGATTAAAGCTACCCATTCTAATTTTATATCTCACAAACTCTTCAAATGCTTTGTTACTGGTTTGTTTTGCAAATCTAAGCTACTTGTGTTTTCTCTATGTATTGCCTTGCTTTTGATTGCAGCCTCTAGCTTGGACTGCCATTGTTTCTGTGTGTATCATAAACTAATCTCAAGAGTTGCCTTTAAGTAACTTTCCTCATCCCCTAGCTAAGAATAATAGCATCATCTTCTTTATTCCTGTAGTAATTCCCTGACCCTTGTCAGCTTGATATTACAATGATTTTAGTACATGGCTCATCTTTCCTGTTAGCCATGGACTTCTTGAAATCTGGATTCATATCAAATTGATATACTTACCATTTGGCATGACATAGTGAATTACCCTTTATAGATTTTCCAACGTTGTTTTGAGTGAAAAAATGTTTGCAATATCAAAGTAATTGTTAATTTGTCCTTTTTTTCCCCAATTATGTTTATCGTAGTAAAGTTGGTTTACATATTTACATTTGCTTGGGGGGGGGGTTATAGGTTCAAAACTCTACAATGTATGTTTTCATACCATCCCCAGCACCAGTGCCCCAACAGTCTCCCGTCATTCCAACTTCTTTATAAGCCTTAAAACAAACAAGGAAAATGTACATCTGCTGTATCTCTGAAGCTTAGTTCTATTAATGTAAGGAGATTGAGTGAAATGACCTTTCAAATTTTATGCAAACCCTGATTCTACAAGTGGAGAGGATACTTTAAGGGATTTAGACATTTGTTTTGTATAAATTGACTACCTCATCAAGAAAGGAAAGATGAGGCTACTGGCTCAGATGTGCAACTGTGATGACTGTGGCTGTGGAGCCATTTACCTTTTGGGGCCTCAGCCTCCTTTTCCATTCAAATGAGATTGCATTTTATCATGTTAGAGGTACCTTTGCATTTTTATTTTCTATGTTTCAGAGGAACTTTGATTTTTCTGAAGTTTTGAGCCTCAATTTTAAACCTTGATTTATATGTTTCTTTCACTTTCACTGTTTCCCTCACTTTCCTAGTTTGGGAGTATATGTCATGTATGCTTGCACCACTACTTAGAGCATTTTATTAAAAGTGGGGTCAAAGCTAACCCAATGTTGAGTGTTCAAATTCCCTATGTGAACTTCCTGTGAAAACTGAAGGATTACCCAAGTCTCTGCATGGTAAGTGTTCTCCAGGTTTTTAAAGCCATTTCTGGGAGGTCCCCAGGGAAGTTGAGAGCCACAAGGAGAAGTGATTGTGCTTTAGAGATTTCCTGTTCTCTATATTTGATACGCACACACACACGCACACACACACACATATAATCCTGTATTGGTTTCTTTATGCACTCTCTTGGAAATGATGTAAGTGCTGCTGCATTTCTTCCCCAACAAAGATGTAATCCAGGTGACCAATGGCAAACATTACTGTTGCTCCACACTTCTTTGGGAGGAGGAAGCAATGACATGTGAAATCCCTTGAAGGAACTTAAAATTTTTCACTTTCACTCTGGAGGTTCAAGCAACCCCTCTGGTTTTTCAATGTCAGAACAAAATATTTTTTAAGAGGGAAATTAAATCCTGGCTTAGTGCCTCTCGGGTATTTAATTTTACGTAGAAGACCTACAGTGAAGACTGGGTTATAACACAGACCTCCCAGTTGATGATTTTCAAATTGTACAAGAACAGAAGAGATGGAGTAACCTAACTTAGAGGGTGCAGAATTTCCTGCGTCTTTCTGATGTCATCATTTTCAGCACTACTACAGTTTCTATACTTAATGATTTTTCTTTTTAAAAAAAATGATATGGCCAAATAACTCAGCACAGTCACAGAATTCAAGTAATTAGTGGCAGAGTCAGTACCCGCCGTCAAGGTATCTACAGCCATATATACCTCTCTGGAAATTTTTAGTTTGACAGTTCTGTTTCTAAGAAACACTGAGAGCTCTCAGGATTTAATTATAGAGGCTTTGGCTACTGTTGAAAAGTGCTGCCGAATTCCCCCTTTGGTTAGCATCTGATCAGGCAGAGTTCTGTGCAGCAAATCAGTTCCCCAGCTATTTACAAAATGCTTCAGGAAACACTGGAATGTGTACTCCTCCTTCTTCTGAAGGCTCAGGAGACATTTTCAGCCTGGGGATGTCACTTTAGTCTTTCTTGAAAGGTGATTTAATAGTCACCAGTATATTTCATGTGTAAATTTCAGCATTATTTGTATGCCACAAGAAAACTAATGGCCTCCCTCACGTTTCTTTTGTCTCCCCTTCTATCACTGTTCTTTAAAGTTCAATTTTTATTCTTAAAAACACTTTTGAGATTTATAGAAGCATGCAGTGTTTGTTTCTCTCCTTTCTCTGTCTATTATAACCTCTTTATCTCCCCACACCCTCTTCTGCTTTCCTCTCTTGATTTTAGACTTGAGCAGGGTTCTGCAGAAGAACACCTGAACGAATCCAAAGACTAAAGGAGGTTGAGCTACCTCACTGGAGATCCCCCAGCTGTCCTTCCCAGCCACAGTGGGCTTGTCATGTGACTTTCATGAAATTTCCCTTCAGTTACTGGTGCAGTGGAATGTGCTCTGTGTGGAGCCAAGCAGTGACTTTGCCTTTAACACTTCTTGCAAGAATTCCTGCTATGCGATTTATGATTAGGAAGTTTAATTGACCTGAAAAATATGTAACACAAAATAAGGTTAAGATAGTTACTGTATATTTCAAAATCCCCTTTATTCCCTGCAACCAAAATAAATAGCTTTTGCCTGCCCTTCATCCAGTGCATGATGGCCAAGAGCATAAGGCAAGCTCTGTTCCACTGAGTCCTATGGGATGTTCAAGTTTCATTCTCCTGCCCACTCAGGATTCTGTTGGGGGCTCCAGTTTCAGCCTTTCTCTGTCCACATGAGATTCCCTCCTCAGTTACTCCCAAACCTGCAGTACACATGTGCCACTTCAGGCACCAGTGCTGAGACATAGGCAGTGCTGTGCTATAGGCAGCCTGCCCACCCAGGTATAGGTGGTAAGGGGTGGGCTCTCTGTAAACAAAAATCCAATTAAATTTATCACCAGCTAGCAAATTTCCAAATAGTAGGTCTCCCAGCAGGGGTTTTGCTCACCTTTACCTTGACCCCCTTAGTTTGCTGCTGTCTGTAGCCATCAGTAGAGAAGAGGAATATCTTGTTTTCATCACTCTTCTCTCTCCTCTCCCTACTCCTAATCTCTGTCTCTGTCTGTCTGTCTCTCATTATCTCACAATAGACAAGTCTCCTCTGCTTCACTCTCTAAGGCAGTTACCTTCAGAGCTCTGTGTGAGAGAAGCGCCACTGGGAGTACGTGTGTGTGTTACTTTGCTCATCAGTATAGACGTCTTGCTCTACCTCCTCTCTCTGCCATCCCAGTGTCATCCAGGTGGCCTTGATCAGAAACTTGGACTTGGTTTTCATGCCTCTTTACATAATCCTTTGCTGTGGCCATTGTGCATTTTGAGACTTAAATAAAAGTAGCGTTTATTATCCCCATTCCTGCCTAGTACAGTCGGGATGCGGGGTGTTCCACAGCCTGTCTGGGGATCCTGAGGAGCTTGTTTTCCTTTCTGGCATAAACTTGACACTTCTTTATTGTACATTTCCACATCATACAGCTGCTGGCCCCTCACTTCCCAAGACACCTCAGCTCAAGGTCCAGGACATCTGGCATGTGTTGGAGACTACCGCATAAAAAGAGTCATAAAATTCAAGCTTCCAGAACAATTTTCATGTTTTTTTTTTTTCCTCTAAAGAGCTTAACCTCTGTTATAACCCTAGGCCAGAGGGGAGAGTCCATCCTCTGCATAGCTGACATGCCGCGACTAACTCCCTACCAAGGTATCATTCATGTCTTACTCCAGAAATTTTAGATATTTTTATTTTATACTGTCCCAGGCCCAGTGTCCCTAAAATTTATAAAATAAAATACCATTAAAGTGTGATTCTAGGGCCTCCCTGGTGGCTCAGCGGTTAAGCACTGCGCTGTGGAGCTGTCGGCAGCGGCGATGCGAGTTCAACGCCCGGCCAGGGAGAATCCCACATGGTGCGGCAGACCTCTCCTGCCTCGCCCACTGCTCCCCTCAGCAGTGTATCTCTGATCTGCCTGTTCTGCTCCCCACTCTGTCTCTGGTGAGCCCTCTCTCTCTGCCCAACACCTCTGGCCTGTACCCCAGCTTGTATGTATAAATAAATAAATCTTTAAAAAAACTAAAGTGTGATTCTAAATCAAAGATTTTCCTGGAGAGGAATTTACTTGACATCCCCTAATTTACCTAATTTTGTTCAAATAATATATTTGTATTTTTTAAATTCTAGTTAAGTATATATCACATTGGTACTCACATTGCAGAGATGAAAGCCATGTTAGATTGAGGGGAAGTATTAATTATAAAAGCATAAATGGGTAAAAATATCAGACCCTAAAATTCTCTAGCTGCTTTTCTTCAATCATGACCCCTTTGTGCAAATATCTCCACCCTTCTCCAGGGGTAGAGAGAAATCATATTACCTCATCCATACATGCAGCACCTACATTTTTGATTAGGTATTTTCATTTGTCTTTAGTAGAAACTCAACTTTGCTCAAATTTTGTGTTTAAAATGACTTGATCTTCAGTGCCTTATGCCTTTTTTTCTAAAGATTCATTTTATGCATACAAAAGCTGGGGTGTAGGCCAGAGGTGTGGGGAGGGCGTGAGAGTATTCAACAGAGACAAAGTAGGGAGCAGGATAGGCTTATTGACTGAAATGCACTGCTGAGGGGAGCAGCAGGAGAGGTCTGCTGCGCCATGTGTGAAACTCCCTGGTTGGGGATCGAACTCGTGCTGCAGTGGCTGTGGATAGCTTCATAATGCTGAGACTTAACCCCTTGAGCCACTTGGGAGGCCAACCTTATGCCTTTAACCTGTTCCTTAATCCTTGAAATGTATATTCTTCTAATTCCTGATCCTGCTGAGTTCTTTTTCTTTATAATCAATTATACTTAAAACATAATTATACTTAAAACATCAATTATACTTAAAACAACTCTTTCCCCCATTATGTAATATCCATCTTCTTTTGCCAACCTTGTTTTTCTCCCTCTCTGGCCCTGTATATAGAGAAGAAAGCCAAGGAAAGCTGAAGGTGTCCTGTTCACTTTATTTCCTTCTTTCTTGACCCTCCCCATCACTGCTCTGTACTCTATTCTTACATTCTGTACACCATCCAACTCTACAGTAGGTCCTCAAATAATGAATGACATTTTTTTCCGACAGTGGTTCATTATAAATGTGATGAGAAATAACAATTCCTGCAGATGTTGAATGAAAGGAGATTAGTTGCAAACTAATGTCATTTTACTTAACATCAGTTTCCAGGAACTTGTGGAAGACATTTAGTGAGGACTTACAGTACTCTCAGCTATTTTTCTTCCTTTATTTCTTCCTTGCTGCCTACTATTCAATCAATTTAATTTCTGATTTTGGCTTTGAAGATTAATACAAGCTCTGTATTCTCTGCTCTTACTTGGCAATAGCTAAAGTGATGTTATAGAAAACCTGAGAGAGGAGAATAGTTTAATTGCTTTGCAGTATAGAAATGGTCCTGAGGTAAGAATAGACATAGCTTTTGTCTTGGGGGATCTGATGCTGTCAAGTGTCAACCAGTGTGCTTGTTACTTAAAACCAGTGTGCTTGTTTCGACATAGCATTAAAGGCGTTCTCCAGACCTCCCTGGTGGCACAACCAGTAAAGTTGCAGCACTATGAAGCTATCCAGATCCACTGCAGCACAAGTGCAATCCCCAGCCGGGGAGCTTCCCACATGGTGCAGCAGACCTCTCCTGCCTCGCCTGCTGCTCCCCTCAGCAGTGTATTTCAGTAGATCTGTCTATTCTGCTCCCCACTCTGGTGAATCCTCTCGCACCCCTACACCTCTGGCCTACACCCCAGCTTGTATGCATAAATAAATATGCATAAATAAATGTTTTTTTTAAATAACAGCATTTTCCATTATAGTAGTAGCAATTTCAAAATAATAATTTGCTTAACAAAATTTTGTTTATCTTCCTAGATATTGGTATAGTTGTTATCTATACAGCAGAGATTTATACATTTCTCTTTATGCTAGAGCATTCTTAGCAAAGTTTACTGTAAACAAGACTTTTCTTTCTATTATTTACCAATCATGTATAAGACACACTGTGAGTGGAGATGCATTGGGGTTAAACTCTTCAGGGCCATATACCAAGTGATTATGACAGATATTTGGGGCCCAGAGTAGTAGATAGTCTCAAGGTAGCAGACATATATTTGTTCAGATCCTATAGGGAGGATATTTATTCAAATTCTCTGAAGCGACAAGTCTAGTGAGGAAGAGGAAGATGGAGAAGTCTAGCAGTGCTGAGCATGTATGGCCTGTGTGAGTTTATGTTTCTTCAGTGTTAGAAGGAGCATTTACAGATGAGCGATATATTAGTCCAACCATAGCAAGTCTTTATTCTATTACTAGGTACAAAATACCATCTAATTTTCTATAGCTATTTTTCATGCCCCACATTCCATCCCTTCCTGATCTCCCAAATCCAAACAAAGCATGTAAGGAGCTGAGAACAAGAATGAAATAAATTTCACTAAGTTGCCTAAAATCTCCACCAGCTGTGGCCAGAGCATGTCTTTAACTTAATATACTCCTGTGGGTCCCCTGCTAAGACTGTTGGCTTCTCTGTCCATAGGGAATATGGTACCGGCCCTTTATCTTCTCTCCATGTGCGCCCCAGCCCTCCATGTTTGTGTCTTTACCTAGAACACAGGAGACCCTATCTAGACCCACCACTGTCTTTTTCTAATGATTCAAATTATCAGTTATAACACACACACATACACACTCCATGTTAATGAAATACCTGCCATGTATTCACACAAGATGAATTGATGGGTAAAGAGGAAGAGAGAAATTACTTTACAGTTTAAAATAGAGCTTTCACATAATCTTATAAATATATGTTTTTTCCTGTGACTCACAAAGTCCCTTTTTGGCTCACTTTCCTCCCTTTACCATTTCTAGTTAAATACACACGACATTTTTCAAATATTTCATGCTGGTAAATAGTAAGAATTTATATTTAACCTCTTTCCCTACTCTTAGAAAAGAGCTTAGCCTAGTAGGACCTACATTTACAGATGGTAAGGAATATCAACTAGTTTTTTTTAATTCATTTTTTAATTTTTTTAAGATGATTTATGCATGCAAGAGCTGGGGTGTAGGTCAGAGGTGTGGGGTAGTGAGAGGGTTCACCAGAGACAGAGTGGGGAGCACAACAGGCAGATCGACTGAAATACACTGCTGAGGGGAGCAGTGGGTGAGGCAGGAGAGGTCTGCTGCGCCATATGGGAAGCTCCCTAACTAGGACAGAACTCCTGCTGTGGTGGTTGCCTATAGCTTCATAGCACTGAGACTTAACCCCTTGCGTCACCAGGGAGGCCCCAGATTTTTTTTTTAATTAGTGGTTTTATTTTAGGAAATTTAATTTTCTCAGAGATCATGAGGAACCAAATGAGTATCTTGATGACGTAGCTATTGAGGTGGATTTAGAATAAAGATTTTAGCTGGAAGTGAATTTTAAAAGGTCCTAAGAACTAAGCTTTGTATTTTTGTTTCAGTAAATAGAAATAGTTTTGAGATATATAGAAGGACCTCTGCTGCCCTTTGAATTTCCCTAAATGACAGGCAGTACATATTTTACGTTTTAGAAGATAGCCAGTGAGGCAATAAGATTAAGCTCAGATGGTCTTTTCCTAAAAAGTCACTAATGTTTCAGTAAATTTGGTATTACCTGTGACACAGCATAATAAATGTGACATTTCATATACATAACTTTTCCATGTTGAGAAATAACATGTAAATGTTTGTAAGTTAATAATTAGTGAAGAATAGAAAAAAAACTGACTTTCTTGTGAATCAGGAGATGGGAAGATTTATCCAAGACGTTCCACAAACTTCAGTTTAATTATGACTTTTTATGCCTTTTCTGTTCACAGTTTCGTCATCAAAACTAAGGTGTACCTCTTACTCTTTTCATTTTAATTTAGATTTCTTTTTTACTGTGGCTTTTGTTGTTAGTCCCACTAGTTTCTTTTGAGGTGGTATTTCTTTTTTTTTTTTTAATGTCTTGTTTTTTTTTTAATAATATATATTTTTATTGTTATTTATGTCTTTTACATTTTGTATTCCCCTTGGGTAACCCACCACCAATTCACCAGTGATCCATCTCCGTGGTCCCTTGTGTTCTTTTCTACTCCATTTTGTGCCCTTCCCCCCCCCACCCCCGAGTGTCTCTCTCCTATTTGGTTTCCTTATAGTCCTGTTATAAGCGAAACCATTCGACATTTTTCTCTTTCTTTCTGGCTTATTTCACTGAGTATGATCCCCTCTAATTCCATCCATGTCGCTGCAAATTGCATGTGTTTATCTTCTTTGAATGCTGAATAGTATTTCTAAGACCTCCAGTATGTGCTGAGCATGGTGCCTCGGGGCCTTTACATCTCATCTCAAATAACCACCGTAACCACCATCTATGGATCACTAGCAGTTCAACTTCCCCCTGAACCTGGGTCCAGAACTCTGGCTCCAGCGCACCGCTCTGAGACTCAGCTCCTGAGGTTGCCACCTGGAAATTGGTGTCCATCCAATTTCCATCCAATTTCTAATGATGATCAGCTTTCTCCGGGTCTACAGGAAGTAATAATGAATGGACCATGTTGTGAACTGTTCAAAGAACTAGAGATGTTATATCCAATTATTTCTTTTCCCCTTTTGTTAAAAATACATGTTATTTGGTTACTGAAATAAAATTAGTATTAGAATGATTTTTTTATAGGTCGCCTCTTACGAAAGCAAAGCATTTGCAACTTTGTCAGTCCTATACTACCACCCACTTTTTGCTTATTGGTAGATTTTTTTTCCATTTGTGTCTTTTACATTACTGTATATTCCCTGTAGGTTTCCCACCACCAAGTCACCCGTGTGCCGTCACCATAGTCCCTTGTGCTCCCCTCTCCCCGTTCTGACCCCCAATCCTCCCCCCTCTCTTGCTGATTGTCGTTGCTCTTGTATTTGGTTCCCCTATATTCCTGTTATAAGTGAGACCATTCGTTAGTTTTCTTTTTCCTTTTGGCTCATTTCGCTGGATGGAACTAGAAGGGATTATTAGTAGATCTTAAAGCTTTACAGCACTTGACTTAAAAAATACTGATAGGAACAAATGAAAGTGACACTGCGCATGAGAATTTTAGAAGGTGGGCTATTTTTAGACATTTAATAGTTATTTAGAAATTATCTAGAGTTCATAATTGATCTAGAGGTAATACAATTAAAAATTTCTTTTCTGGGGCCTCCTTGGTTGTGCAAGGGGTTAAGTTTCAGCACTATGAACTATTGGCAGCCACTGCAGCATGAGTTCAATCCCCAGCCAGGGAGCTAACCCACATGGTGCAGCAGACTTCTCCTATCTCGTCCACTGCTCCCCTCAGCAGTGTATTTCAGTAGATCTTCCTGTTCTGCTCCCCACTCTCTGTCTCTGGTAAATCTTATCACCTCCCCAACTGTCCTGCACCCTAGTTCTTGTGTGCATAAATAAATAAATCTTTAAAAACATTAATTTAAAAAATTACTAAGGTAATATTGGTTAATAACATAGATAGTTCAGGTGTATAGCATTACAAATCAGCTTCTGTATCTGCTACATTTTGTTTGTCACCACAAAGCTAGTTTCCATTTCTCACCATAAAATTGATTTATTTTATCCAATTTACCTGTCCTCTGCCCTCCCTTCTTCTTTGATGACTACTGTATCTTATAGTCAAGAATTCTGTTTCTTCAATTGTTATACTTCTTTATCTTCCACATATGATTGAAATCATATAGTGTATATCTGTGTCTTCCTGACTTAATCATAATCTCTGGGTCTATCCATGTTGTTGCAAATGGAAGGGTTTCATTTTTTTTTAAGCTGAGTAGTATCCACTGTGTAAATATCCACTCATCTATGGATGCACGCTTAAGTCGTTTTCAACATGAACATTGTGACTAATGCTGCGGTGAATTTAAGAGTTAATATAGCTCTTCAAATCAGTGCTTTCTATTCAGATAAATAATAAGTGGAATAAATGGATCACTTGGTATTTCTTTTCTCCCCAGTTTTATTCATTTACCAATTGTTTATACAAGTTTATAACTCTAAGATAACAGCTTCACACCTCAGACTCAGTGAACAGTGGGTAGCACAATGAACTTCTAGTGTGTAAGAGATTACAACTTCACACCTTCCTATGTGCATGGAGCATGTGGTATTTCTATTCTTACTTCTATTCTATTCAACAAATCTCCATAGTGGGTCCACCAGTGTGAATTCCCACAGTGGTGTATGATGTTCCCTATTGCAACTGTTTATTCTGATTGTCTTCTTCATTGGGTTTCTTTACCTGTGATTATTTAATAACTTTTGGGAAGAAAATTTCCTTTTATTCCCTGGAAGAATTTCCTTTTCCACTTGTCACTAAAGCTCTAGCTCAGGAATCACCTAGCTTTGTCATTCGTGGGTTCCCCTTCTCTGCTAATTAGTGCTTTGCCTGCTTTTTCCTTAGTGATACAAATGAAGTTGACATACCACCCAACACTCGAGTTGGCACCAAACGCTATATGCCTCCAGAAGTATTAGATGAGAGCTTGAATAGAAATCACTTTCAGTCTTACATCATGGCTGACATGTACAGTTTTGGGCTCATCCTTTGGGAGGTTGCGAGGAGATGTGTGTCAGGAGGTGAGTAATGCTGATAGCTTCAAAATGCTGCTATTGTATCTACTACAGTTTTTTTCTTTTTGATCAGAAATAAAAGTTATCTTTTTGTCCACAAAATCAGATTTTCTTTTATTTTCCACCTGTGTCTCTGATAAATGCAGTCATAACCCACTCAGAAAATGCTATTTAGTGTCTATAATAATCTTTGGTTCCCTCCCTCTGTCTGCTACTGATGAACCTCTTGTGGATGTTGTGTCAATTTTCTCTTACCCTGGCAAAGATCACTGTCTTCTGTATGCATTGTCTCATTTCTCTCAAGCTCCTTCGCTAGCAATTGCTCTTCAAGTCAAATTCTCTCTCCCACTCCTTTCAACTTCTTCCCAACACACTGGACCACATCCCAACTCCAGTCTCCCTCTTCCTGTGGCTTCCTCTGTGCAGATGAAGATAGAGGCATAAATGAGGGTTGAAGTACTCATTCTTTAACCTATCTCTTAACTTTCTTTAATACTTCCTCCTAAGGCAGTTTGAAAATGTCAGTTTTTATCAAAAATAAATTAAAATGTAAGAAACTGATGATGGCTCATGATAATTTTTTCTATAAAAATCAGGATTCCTTCGTGAGACTGACTTATAAATAAGATGTCCTTAAATATTCATTATATTTAGTAGGAGTTATTGCTTGTGATATTTTGATCACTGCTGGTAATCCATCTTTCTGTAGATACCAACACCTTTTAATTAAGGACATGAGTTTTATACCTTTCAGTACTGGGTACCCTGTTTATGGTTCTACTAATGATTGTGCTCATTAAGAGAACACATTGCAGCTGCTGTTCCTCCTAATGACCAGTTTAAACTCATCTTCAATGAAACATGAATGTGCCCAGGATTTTGAAAGTTCAGTCTGTGCTTAGCTAGAACTAGGATTTGTTCTTGGAACTGCCATTCATTACCTTTAACCCTTTGGCAAATTACTAAACTTTTCTTTGTTTCTGTTTTCTCATCTACCTCAGATGGTTGATGTGAAATTGCAATGATTATAAAGAAAGTTTAAACTATGTAGCCTATAAACAGCACTAAGTACATGTTAGCTATTATTTCTCATTTTATTAATATTGGTTGGTAGATCCTTAACTTATATCTAAACTCATATTTTAATATAAGGAAGAAAAGTTAATCTACAGCACTCACACTTTTATAGGAAGATTGATGTAATGTCTTCTAATCACTCTAGGAATTCTGAGCCTCTTATAAGCAATTTAAATAGCTCCCTCTAAAGTGAGAGTACTCTTTTGTCCAAAAAGAAAGTTATTGCAGGAAATTTTTACTAACCAGATAGGAAATAAATTTCCCATCATACTTTTAAAGACAAAAGCCAAAATGTAAATTGTCTGTGCTGCGATCTCATGCTTTATAAAAAGTAGATAGCCTATTTTTTAATAATATGCTTATTTAAGTCAAGTTCAGAGAATCTGAAGGAGTAGCAGTAGAAGAATACAAGATTGCTTTTCTAATTATGTCTTTTTAAATATCTAAACAAACAGAGCTACAAAAAGCCTATATATGAAATCCTGTGGCCTAGAATACAGAAGAAATGATTTTTAGTTTGAAAAAAAAAAATCTATGTAAACAGCAGTGTATTCTTCATTTTCCTAGGTCTGACTTTGCCTGTGGGAACTTTAGAGGCACTAAAACGTTCCCATATTCCCCCAAGATCGTCACATTATTTGTCAGAGAGTAGACTCTCTCCTCTACCCCATGTTGGCTGTATGGTCTTCAAAGCCAGTTTTCCTCATGTGTATGTTATGGATAAAAATGCTGTTTCATGGAAATATTTGTGATACTTTAATAAGATAAATTATGTAGCATATCTACCTCCATGCCTGGTATGTAGTTGGCTCTCAACAAATGAGTTCCTTTTCTCTTTCTAGAGAGGCAAAGCATACAACTGGTCTCCAGCACTTTCCTTTATGAAGATAGTCCATGTACTTTGGGTAAGGTAGACATATCCAGATGTAGGTTTTACAAACTTTGGAAACAAAACCAAGAAAAAAGTTTACAGGTATCAGATACAGAATTAAATGGCAGCTAAAGTGAAAAATTTTGATAATTTCACTCCATGATACAAAGAGAACAGATCTGTAGTTCAAAGATAGACTTGGATTTATAATTTTATGTGGTTGGGTCTAACTGTCTATTTTAGTTAATACACCTCCTAACCATCCATCCACTAGTGGCACCAAGGAAACTATGGGATCAATAAAAGAGACAAGGTAGACTCTCAAGAGCTTTTAGAGCTGTTGTTGTTAGAATTAGAGAAGGAAAATGTGAGACGAAGTGAGCATCTCCGGTGCCTTCGACCCTGTTGCCTGTGTTACCTCTTACTGAGATGGAACACGATGGAAGGGGATATTAGTGTATTATTCCCTATGGTCTCAGCAGATGCAGAATAAATGTTGAATGGGGATGGTCTGAGAAAACTTTAGAACATTCCTAGTCCTTTATGATTATATATGGGTTTGAGTTTACACGGACGTGATGCAGTGTCCAGGTTTTGTCAGAGTAGATCCCCAGAGAATTTATCAGTGCATTGTATAATTTGCCAAACTGGTGGTGTCCTCTTTTACAGGTCCAAAGCGATGACAATTCTAGAGGAGAGAATTTTTAAGACAGTGAATAAGGGTGCCCTGGAGCTTATTTTGAGCAGCATCCTCTGAGGACAGAGACTGCTTATAATTTTGTGAGGAGTTAATCAGATAGGATTGAAAAGAACACACAAGTAACCTGTTTTTATAAAGGATAAAAAAAAGAGAAAAGGTAGAAATTAAAATACTAGGAAAAGTGAAATCAGTTAAAATTTAGCGTGATAAACACATTTCCCTAAAGATAAACATAGATTTGTATCTCTTAACACTCCTTTCAATAATACATATATTTTTCCAAAAATAGTGATGTATTCTTTGCAAAGAATTTTAAAGAATTTTAAAGAAATTTAAAGACGAAAATAAAAATGAGACACTCTTTGCACCTTAAAAAAATGGTTACTATGTTTAGGTGTGCATAGTCTTCTGAAATGTGTAAAATCATTTTAATGATTAAGCAGAAAAAATGTAAATCTGACATTTTGTTCAGGTTCGATACACTGCCAGATTTTTATGAGGTTTATAATCTCATAATGCAGTAATAGACACAGTCACATATTAGGCAGTATGAGTTTGAGATATGTCTGCCAATTATGTGTTGAGATATAATAGTTTTTTTTTTTAATTTGGCAAACAAGAACCTTTACAAAATTGGAAATAAATTTCTGATGCTGATTTTATTCAGCTTTGAAAATTAGAATGAAGGTTTGAAGTCCTATACTATGTTTTTTCAGGTTTTCCATTCATTAGATTATATAATTTAAGCACATTTTTTTCAAGATTCATGTTGCTTTTTAGTCTGACCTTGTTTTTAGTACTGCTAGAAACTTTTCTTTGAGAACAGTTTGTATGTTAGATTTTTATTTTCACTTCAGAGAAAATAATAACAAGAATAAAACTGCGTTTCAGGTATCGTGGAAGAATATCAGCTTCCATATCACGATCTAGTGCCCAGTGACCCCTCTTACGAGGACATGAGAGAGATCGTGTGCATCAAGAAGCTGCGGCCGTCCTTCCCCAATCGGTGGAGTAGCGATGAGGTAAGACCTGAGGCAGCCATGGGCTAGAACCAACTCTAAACAGACTTTCTTCCTTTCACCACAATCCCAAATATTCACTACAGGAATCTTCCTCCTTTGTTTTGATGGTGACAAGTAGCAGTGCCCCATTGCAGTCATTTATCCTTAGAGCTAAGTGTAGTGTGTTAAATTATCTATTCCTTTTTCCAATTTGATTTTGCTACCTCCAAAATATATTTAGTGGGTTAACATTTAGCCTGTGTAACAGTGCATTATTTCATTTATTTGTGGTGTCCTGACATTTGACAGAGACTGTAATTTCTCTGCATGTGTTTTTAAAGCAGCATGAATTTTCTCTACGTCAGACCCACATGCAGTGTGATAGGGGAAAAGGCAGGCATCTGAAGAGTTTGATTTTCCCTGCTCTTCTCTGATATAAGTTGACCTATTGAGACACATGACTGTGCTGTGGATCCTTGTTAATAGAGAGAATGAGTTGTGATTTGAACTAATCCACATTTAATGAGGCCCTAAGACTGTGAAACCTAACAGGTTGGAAAAGGAGCTGCTGAAAGGAGAACCTTTCCTTTCTGATTCTGGTCCTCCTGCTCCATCTTCTCCATCCACCCCTCCCCATACCAGCTCCCTCAAGTCCTGGTGTGTTCTGTAAATAGGAACATTCAGAGGTAAATTTGAAATGTCCCCAGGGAAAAAGTAAGACTTAGCAAACATTCACCAAAGCCAGTGCAAACACATGGACAGAGAGCACTGTTTGCAAACTAGTTCTTCAGTATAAAATACATTTTAAAATGACTTTTGGTTCATTGGTTTTGCATTGAGTTACTGAAATGCTGAATGATACATATGTTTTCTAATGGACTGTGCAGAAATCTTTGAGATGCTGAAGTTAGAGAATTTTAACAGTGGTTGTAGGCATTGGTATGGCTCAAAATCCCTTCACTGAGGATTTCTAATGAAGTGAAATTATGCTTTTCAACAGGAGGACTAATAATTGATGTACTACAAGAGAACACAGGAGAAAGTTTTATTGAAGCTGTGCATAGGTCATTAATCTTGTTAAATGGTAGTCTGTGATGCTATTATTGTAGCATACAGCTGTGATTTAAGAATAACCATATTTGCTTGAAAAAAATGGAATTAGATAAAAGATTTAACCTCAGCAAGTGTTATAAACAATCTGGGAGCAAAGAATAGAATACAGACTCCATAGCAACCACCTTTTTGTTCCTCTCATAAGGAAGACATGAATATCTGTCTTGTCATTTTAAATTATGCATAAAAAAGAATTTTTAGGGAGTTTTATGTGTACACGATTTCAGAGTATCTTTTAAAATCCTAGTATTTACACTTAAATATCTAAAACTAAAAGCCAGATGTCAAACATCAACCTTGCAGATAATACATTTTTCTAGAGTTACTCCAGTTGTTCTTTTCCCTCCCACAGTGTCTGAGGCAGATGGGGAAGCTCATGATGGAATGCTGGGCCCACAATCCCGCGTCAAGACTGACTGCCCTGCGTGTTAAGAAAACACTTGCCAAAATGTCAGAGTCTCAAGACATTAAGCTCTGATTCAAGGGGAAAAGTGAGCATCTCTGCAGAAAGCCAGTAGATATTCTTCTGTTTGTGGGCAGAGACAAAGATGTCCCCAAAGCATCCGCATTACAAGCCGTGAACAGTGTCCGCTTCCCAGTGGGCTCGCCTTGCCTCTCAGGGAGCAGCCTGGACAAGATAGAAGTTCCCAGAAAACAGACTTGTTTGTGTCTGTCTGCAGAAGGGAGAAACTGCTTGGTAACTTGTTCAAGATATGATGCATGTTGCTTTCTAAGAAAGCCCTGTATTTTGGGATTGTCCTTTTATTTTTTCAAAAGATGCTTTAATTTTGCCAAAATAAATAAATAATGTAGATGTTTTAAGGTTTATACTATTATAGTTTAAATGATAACAAAGGCTCTTCTTAGAAACTCTGCTGGAGGTTAAGTTAAAATACGTGCTCTTCCATTGGGAAAATTCTGTTGCACTCTGAAAACCAAAACACGGTCTGTGAAGTTGGAGAACGCAGCATGGGACTCATTTTAAAAGCCCCCACCCCACCTCCTCTGACCACTTTGGCCAGCCCTGATTTGGGGCCCACCATAGCAATGTGAACACACCTGGGTACAAATGTCACCAGTCAGGTAACCGAATTTGGGGATTCCCCCAGGTGACCTTTTGCAGCTTCAGATGATATGAAACAAATGAAGGTTTTCTGTGACTGCTAGAAATAAGTGTTGATACTGTTCTTGAGAACCACTTTGTGTTTCTGATTCTGTTTGGCCTTTCTTTAATGATAAAATCCTATCCTTTCCATTCAGCACCAACAGTGCTTTCTTTTTATGTGTAGAGAAATGACCCATGCATACTTTTTATCTCTCAAATGGAAGGATCAATATTAAATAAAACAGGTAGTAGTGCTGAAGACGAGGTGCTTTAACATAGAGACAGTTTCCTCTTGTGCTATAAGGAAAACTTGTCAACAAGGTCGGGGAGGAAGGAGCATGGTTTGCCTCTTGTGTATGTAGAACTACGCTATCCTCAAAAGCACAAGAAGAAAGGTACGCATGCCTTATTTTGTATAGTGAAAGATGTTTTCATTTTGGTTTTGCCTGTCTTTCTTGTGTCTGAGTGAAGAGGCAGCGGAAGTATCTGTCAGGTTAATTTAGCTAAATTTTAATTTAAAAATTGTTAAATGCAACCTCCACATAGGGCAGCAGAGGAGAACTAGTGGAGACCACAAAATATTATGGCTGCTGTGATTTATTATTCTAGAATAGATTTGAATTGAGTATGTACATCTTAAGTGATAATGTCTCATGTTAGGAATGCTGACACTATTTTATTTTCATGATGTTCAATTCACTTTTTAATTTATTATTATTTCTTCTCTGTGGCACTTGTGCAAAACATCTCTTTGCTTACTCAGTTTTAAGGGTTTTAACTTTTGAATAACTCGAGTAAAATCATTGACAGGGCCAGTGTTCCTTCATAACAGGAATATAATAAGGTTTAAAACTGAACAAATCTTTCTCAATGTTGTTTAATTATGTTTCCTTACTGTGATTTTCTTTTAATTCTTAGAAATGCTGTAGTTTAGTAAAGAATTTGGAAGTACTTCCCCTTGGCCTTTTAATAAAGATGTTCCTTCCAGAATACTCCAGGGGGCAGTGTCCTATAACACATGTTCACCACTTGGTGACTGAAGAATGGAGGGTTTTTGAAAATTTGACAGCTACAATAAAAATGAGAAAATATTTTCCTCACTTCTAAAGTAGGCTTGCGACTGGCAATTTGCTCATCCAGGAAACATCTGCGAGCAGAAAGGAGTTGTGAGCTGTGCTTACAGTTTGGGAACATCAGAAGGATACACGGTATTCTGTATTCAGCACTGTTTCCCGATGCTTCCTAGCCACACTTTGTTTGTAACAAAGGGTTTTCTTAATTCTTGAACATGGAAAAAAATTCTGTTTTTTCAAAACTGAGAAACAGTTGGTTCCAAACACATTTGTAATCAAAAGGCTACTTTTACTGAGATTAAAATCACCCAAATGCCAAAAGTTCCTTTCTCTTATGTCAAATTGGATTCTTTGTTACAGCTTAGAAGAAATATGTGACTAGAAATATGATAGTCATTTTGAGCCTCCAAGAGAAACTTCAGTGCCTATCACATAATCTACAAACAAATAAGTAAGCATTTATGCCCGTTAAGTGGGGACATGTTTGTGTTTCTTGATTTTCCCTAAATTTCACTGAGATTAGGCTTACTTTTTAATAAGAATGTCTTTATTTTTGGTAAATCTTTGTGCATGGATAGCTCCAAATTAGAATATTTGTGGAAAGATGATTTGAAAGAAAACTAGATTTTTAGAGAGGTGTTAGTTCTATCGAGGAAGGGGTAGACATTTAAATAGCATCCATATTTCTTCTGTATTATTTGGTCATTGTGAAAAATTTGAAAACTTATTTTCTAGTCCCTGACCTGTTTTACTCACTCTGAACATTTATAAATTATTCCTAAAATAGCTAAAAAAGACCTATTTTCTTACAGTCTTTCAATGAGATACTATTTTGAGTAGATTTTTTCCTTACATTACCAAAATCCTCCTTACTTATGGATTACTAAATTATTCTTAAAGAGTCTACCTGCTCACTTCCAAATAATCGTTTTTGATTTTTACATTTCTAAAACAGCAGAAATTATTTTTTTTTGTCTTCCAATAGAATAAATAGGGACCTGGAAATTAATATATAGTTGATTTCTTATTTTTAGGACTATTTCAAAGACTAAGATTTTTTTTTTCAATTCCCCCAACCCTCAAAGGAATCCAGTTGTTAGCTAATGCAAGTTTTGTATGCTAAGATGTTCAGGTTTATAGTTTACGTATGTGTATATATCATATAAATATATATGTCTATATAAATATGTTTAGTTTGGAGTCTGGCATAACTCCAATATGTGGATTAGAGAGTAAACTATTATAGATGATAAAGTACTAAAGAAGCATAATATTTATTTATGAAAGTGTGTAGATTGTTAATCACAATGACAGTGCTATGAACATGTATATGAGGAGACAGGCCTTTGACCTCCTGGAAAGTACCGTGCAAGTCATTCGTGACCATTCTTTTAATTTTCAGAGCATAAAGTTTCTGAGAAAACATACTATATTTTATTTACAGGGAATTTTTTGACACATTTCAACAGTTGTTGAACAAGTCAGAGATAGCAAATACTTAATGACAGAGTCATGAATATTCATTAGAAGTTATGGTGGTTTATGTTGATGGTCTGTTCTGATCTTCTTTGTTTGTAGGTGGAAAGGCACTGAAGTACAATTTTTTAAACTTGAATATTTCTGTAGTTATATCTCCTTAGAAAATGCAGCTATATAGCAGTGGAAATAAAGGAAATGGCATCAGGAATGATTTAATTTAGCAATTATGATTCTGCTTGTAAGACAAAACAAAAAAAACAATGCCATACTTTTTTGAGAAAAGTTGGCAGTATGTAAGGGGTTTTGTTTCAAAAGAGGAATCATTTGTGTTCTTTTGGGGAGCCAGTGCCTTATTGAATTTGTATATACTGTAATTATTCAGGACTAGGGAACAAGCAATTGTGTTGTATTTGTTACAAACTGTATATGGCTTTGTTTTAACATTCTCCCAAATAAAATGGTTTCATTCTCCTCGTGGAAAGAACATGTCTGTTATCTTACATTCTTTTCTTTTTCTCTTGTCTGAAAATATCACATCGTAACAGGCAAGAAGCCAGCCATGAAGGAGATGATGCAGGTAAGTTTGTACATTTGGTGGCAGAAGAGCAAGAGAAATGGTCTGATGGCTCCTATTTTCTCTGTCATTAGGAGGCACAGTCATCTGTTGACAGTGACAGGAAAGGTGGGGAAGTCAGTGGTTTGAGAGAAGTGTGAAGGTTTAAAATTGCACTGTGGAAAATTACCGCCAGCCAGCTATAGCAATGGCGAGGGCGGTTAAGATTGATGATACTATCTTTGTAGCTTAGTGGCCCAAAGTGTGGTCTCTGGATCGCCAGGCAGCCTGATGCGATGCAGTCTCACTCAGTCCCTCCTTGTGTGACAGTCGCATGTTTTGACCTCTTGAAGACTCACTTCTTTCGCTTGAAAATAAAACTATTGCTATACATGGCATGAAATAGTTCTGAAGATGAAATGAAAGAATTCACACACCAAGCATGAGGTCAGCGCTCACTGTCACTAAATATTATTACAGAATCATGGTGCCACTTTTCTATGTAGTCTTATTATTTTACTTTCCATTTGGCAACCTAAATGGAGGCATGAAAGCTATGATAATTGAACTCATTCAGCTTTGGGGTATATCAAATATCTGCAACAGTGGGTCATGGGAAGTAAGAGTTGACATTAAAGGGATGGTTGACGTGGACCAGAGTTAGGGAAGGAGTTAAGAGGGACGGCAACTGGGCCCCCCCTGGTGGCCTAGGGTTAAGTCTCAGCCCTATCCCTGTTATGGTCTGAGTTTGATCCACAGTCACAGAGCTAACCCACATATGGTGCAGCAGACCTCTCCTGTCTAGCCTGCAGCTCCCTTCAGCATCAGCAGTGTATTTCAGTAGATCTGCCTGTTCTGTTCCCCACTCTGTCTCTGGAGAATCCTCTCATCCCTCATCCCCACTGTACCTCCCGCTTATACCCCAGTTCTTCTACACAAAAACAAAAAGAGGGGAGGCAACCAAGAGACCAAAAGAAACCACGTCAAAGGACAAGCAACCCTGATGGGGGTGAGGTGGTGGAGTAGATACAGAACATGAGACTGTTTAGAATCAAGATTTCAAAGAATGAGCAGCAAGTCAGGGACGGGGAGGGTGAGACACAGGAGTGCATGGATTTTCTCGTGGATAAGATTGTTGATGATGAAAGAGGGACCAAAAAGCCAGCCCTTTGGATCCTGTGGGTTTTGAATCTACCTCCCCTCCCAGAATGTTGACAGTCTAGCCAAAGGAAGACTGTGAGGTAAAATTCTAAAGGGTTACAGGAGATTGGGTGGCTTCAGTGAGGGGGCAGCCACTCAAAGGCCCAGTTGGGTTTTATATGAGGGCAAAGACCTAGAAGCAGCAGAACTGTGTGAGGAAAACGCTGTCCTTCCTCCCAGCTGTGAGGTACCCCAGTATGGAAGAATGAGGCTATTACTGTTTGTTCCTGAAACAACATTCCCGGAGGAGACAGCGCCGTCTGTGAAGGAAGCAGGGGAATATGTGGCTACTTCCCCCATAGCTGGGCATCTTACGGGGCAGCATGGGATGCTTGCTCTGGAGGGTCCATTGGAGATTGGATCAGGAGAGAGGAAATGCAGAATTGTTGGGTGAGGAAGGTAAGGGAAATTTTGCATCCTAAACAGTTATAGGAGACTCAGAAGTTTCTGTGTTATTTTTTTTAAAGATTTATTTATGCATACAAACTGGGGTACAGACCAGAGGCGTGGGGTGGTGAGAGGGTTCACCAGAGACAGAGTGGGGAGCAGAACAGGCAGATTGATGGAAACACTACTGAGGGGAGCAGCGGGCGAGGCAGGAGAGGTCTGCTGCTCCATGTGGGAATCTCCCCGGCCTGGCGTTGAACTCGCATCGCCTCTGCCGACTGCTCCACAGCGCAGCGCCCAACCGCTGCGCCGCCAGGGAGGCCCCAGTGTCTGTGTTATTAACTGTGCTTAGCCAGATGCACTTAAGCTAAAAGAAATCATCCCAACACTGGGATTCCGATGGACTGAGCTCACAGGCCCTCACAGAATTCACTTCCTCCATCCTGTGGAAGAATACACTCCATGAGTCACAGTGTTCTCTCCTTCAAATAGGGACAAAAATCCCCCACATCATAAGGCTCTTGTGAGCAAGAACTTAGAAGTCTGAGGGGCCCCATGCCAGGCATATAGCATGTGGTCATACATACTGCTTATCCTTCCAATATTAGTTCTACAGAAAATAGAGCTAGCAGCATTTAAAGCAAGCCTCTCCCACCCTTTTCTCACTCCATGTCTATGTGCTGCGGGATTTCCCAGACTCAAAGGCAGGAAGACAGTAAATCCTGGCTGAAAGAACGGGTTCTTGCTGCATCGGTCATTTTATAAATGCAAACTTGGTGGTTCCATCTGGTCACCTCAGCAAAGTACAGGTGACCCTACCCTCGCAAGTTCATTTGTTTCCTCAAAGTAACCACTACTATCCTAAGTTCATATCCTGCTGCAGGGACTGATGATGATATTTCTTTGTCTGGCAGGTTGCTGGCACAGAAAGGAGATCAAGTCTCAGAACTCTTGAGAAGCTGCTCCTCAGAGACAGGTTCTCAGAGGATGCCCTCACTGAGTTGACTTTGAAAATCCCTTCTGCAGTTCAGCTTGCCCAAGGGGAACTCCAACTGCCAATGCTCCAAATTCAGGCTAAACAGGTGGTATCAGGTTGTGTGCCCTTTTGTTCTGTAATTCAATTTCTATTCTTCTACACGGAGTTAAAGTCTCTTGTTTGGCCACAGCCAATCTCCTGTTTTATGCAGCTTCAGCTTGCATGGTTCACTACTTCCTTAGCCCGGACTGACATTTGCATCTGTGGCCCCAGCTGTGACTCTTGGGTTACTGTGCCCCTCAGGTGGGCAGTGTCCGCGCACCTGTGCCGTTGCTTGCAAACACTCCTGGGCTGACTAGGCTGAGAGAAGGGGTGGCAGGGGCAGCTGCGGTGCATCCAGGACACTTCCGTAGGTAGCTCCTCCCCGAGCACAGGGCTGCCTTTGTGTCCCTGGCAGTTTCAGTGCTTTCCACCACTTTCCACCACGGATTTGGAACCTTTCACTTGCTCACCCTGGGGAAGACCTTGGTTGGTCATGGATCATGTTGAACACCCCTGCGCTGCATTGGCCACAGCCCTGGGCATCCTGAGGTGTTGGTCTTTCATGTCCTACTTTGTAGTTCAATGCTTTGCAAACTTCATTTCAAAGCAAACCTTGGAGGGTAGGGTCTCATGCCCATTTTTTCCACAAGCTCTCCAAGATATTCTGGCTCTGCTATTTTGACATCCTGGTTCTCGTTCTCAACTGCTCACTCATCTAGTACCTAAAAGCTTTAAAAACTCAAATGCACCCAGCACACCCCAGGCCCAGGAAACCAGGATTTCTGGGGGTGAGTTCCAACATTAGGTTTTCTAAAGTTGCCCTGGTACTTCCAAGTTGCAGAGATCCTGAGAAGCACTGTTCTAGAACCTCATTCTGTGAGCTCAGGCTGTGAGCACCACCCATGCAGAACCCAGGAACTGTGTGTTGCGCTGAAGAAATGTGACTCACTTTGCACACACAGGATGCTTTGTTATGGAGAAGTCAGGGAGATCACACTCTATTGCTTATAAATATAATTTATTACCGGTTTAAAAATTCTTTCTTACATTTTGTACATGTTCACTGACAGAATAAATGCAGGCAATTTACAAACCAAGGGGACTGCAGGAAAAGTGGGGAGAGGTAGCCGGGGAGAGAGAAGAGGACACCCAGAGCTGCACCATTCACCTCTACTGCCCTGCGCCCAGAGGGCACTCTTCCTCACCAGGGCTTTTCTAGAAAAGGAATTGCATAGAAGATATAGCAAGAGAGGATCCACATCAACAAAAGAGTGTTCCATATCTGAAAAGCCAAAGTTATATTGTTGTATTTAAAAAAGCAAAATAAAGCACAAAACCTCAACCTGACAAGACTGCTAGGGATTTTTCTCTGACAAACATTGGTGGTCTTCTTTATAAAGAGCAAAGAGGAAGGTCACCAAGTTGCCACAGTTCAACATTAAACTCAATAAACCCATTCAATGTCTTGACAATCAATACACACACACACACACACACACACACACACACACACACACACACACACGGTGGTGATGTTCCCTGCAGTTGGTGATGTTCCCTGCAGTTGCATTAGTCTGGAGGTGAGGACTTCACTACCTGACCCTCTAGGTTGAAGAAAGAGGGAAGGAGAGAATGCAAATCACACCTTCAATGTATTCTGATTGTTTCCTCTTTCTTTTCCAAGGCCTGGAGAATATACATGTAAATCTGTCCCCCTACATTCACAAGTGTTGAGACTAAGAATACAAAAGGGAAAAGGCAGCTCCATGGCTGTAGATGTCTTGCTTCTTCATGCCATTCTAAAACAGGTTTGTTTTATCACCCAGATCAGAGCTTAGTTCTGGACTTTTTGATGTTGCCTCTCTGATGCTGCGGAAGTTCAAACACCCAGGGCTCATCCAAACTTAGATTATCTATCTAGGATTCCCCTTTGAAACTCAACTATGGAGGGGGACTCCATTCTGGGTCTGTGCCAGCAAGTTCAGTAGCAGGCGTGGTAGTGCCAGTTTCAGCAGGCCTTGGGAATCTAAAGATGACAGACAGGGTTTAGGTATATTAGTTAGAGACCCTAAAATGCTACAGCTCCAGCAATTTATCATTTTGCTGAGGCAAAAGTCAGAAATGGCAGAGTAAGAGGCTGGTATACAGTAGAAAAAATTTGGAGGGAGGCAGCAGACTGTATCTCTGGGCAGGTCCCTTGTTTTCTTCTCACTAACTAGTGGGCCAGAAATCTTAAAGACGTTCTGTAGAAATTCCCAACTTGTGATTCCAGGAGCTCTCTGGACAGATTTCAGTATGCAAGAGTCTAAATATGTAAGGGGCTGGGAAAGAACCTCTTATAACTGCTTGGTTTTATATATTTCTCCTTTTGCTGTTTTGTTATTTTTTTTTCTGACCATTTCTTGTGGTGTGCCCCCCTCAGCCATGCTAATAGTTCTGGGGGCAGACCTTACATTTAGTTGAATGAGCCCATTAATATTCCCCACAGATCAATATAGGGAGGTGACAGGCCCAGTGGAAAACCTGAAAGCAGTGAACCCTTCGGAGGACAGATTTGTGAAATACAATTTCAAAAACAGGGGCACCACAAGGCTGATAAGACCAAAGGGTGAAACTTGAGAAAAGCCACCAGGGAAAACCCAAGGCCATGTCCCTGCTTTTCAAAGAGAGCCAATTTTTCGACATGGAACCTGGACTTATTTCCTTTTCCATTTGTGTTACTTGATCAGCTTGGACATGGGCTTAAAACAGCACTGGTGGCAACGTATTTATCCCCCTTAAAACTCACTCCATTAATAAAAACCAGTAGAGAGACAAGGGAAATCTATCAAAGTGATCATTACAGCCAGAGATTATACAAATAGATTCCTTAGGGTAGAGAAACAGCACTTCATTGCACAGAGGCAAAATTCTAAGGATTTCAGTCAATATTAGCTCAGCAAGGTTAAAAAAATACAAAAACAAAAAGTGTAGTACTTGGTCTTATGAGGCACTCTAAAGGTAAAAAATTGTTTTATTAACGAGATAATAAAAATATTTTCCTTATTCAATCTATAAAATCTAATGCTCATTGACTATAATCATCTTCACAAGTAATTGGTGTTGAGCAATGACATTCTGATTCACAAAAGCTCCTCTGTTCTCAAAGAATATGGATAAAACCCAATTTCATTTCAGCTGTTTCCATGCTCATCCTTTCTCTCATTGGCCTTGGAATTTTACTGAGGTCTCTCTATGTAAAACTGATAACTAGTCCCAGCAGCTGCTTGGCAAAAGCTAAAACTCACATTCAACTTGAGACATGCCATGTACGAAGGAGTTTATGAATATGAGACTCATAATGACATGGGCAACTTAAGCAAAAAAAAATGTTAAGAATAAGAGAAATCTGTGTATTTGGAATAAATATTTTCCCGTGTCTTTTTGTCAGAAAGTTCTTGTTGACTCTACAGGTATTTCACTCCTTTTGTCACACATCTTTTAGTGAGTGTCTAAAGTAATCTCAGGGTAGATTGTGTTATCCACCACTAGATGGCATCAAGCACAAAGTGATAGGTTTTCCCATACAAATGAAGAAAGTCCATCTTTCCTCACTGTATAAACTTCCTAGGAAGGGAAGGCAGGACATAGCACAGGAGGGAGGATAAAGTAGCTCACTCCGAAATGAACAGTTAAGTCTGGACCTTCTAAGTTTGAGGGAAACATATCAGCTTTTCCTCAAAAGAAACCAGAATGCATAGTGGATATATATTGACTTAAATGAATTGTATGTCTGGAATTTGCAGTCACGTATTGGGGAACATAACAGGATTCTGAGTGAGTCCCGCACTTAGAAGGAATCTGTCACTCTTCCCTTTTCTGATGCTGAGATGTTGAACCAAAATTTGAACATTTGAATTGAACCCCATCAGCGTCAATGACTTTACAATGCAGTTTCTGTTATGTTCGATGTTTTTGTGTTAATGACTATTACTTTTTTTTTGCAAAAGCTTTGCAATCAATTTATAAATTTGTATAGCTAATTTTTTCTCCTAGATTTTTCACTAGACATACAAGTTCCTTTGAGCACCCTTCAGATTTCTAATTCTTGATTTCCATAGTTGATAACCCTCAAAACAGCAAAGACAGGCAATGTTGAGAAGTTATTTCAAGATCCAACAGTGGAAAACAGTTCCTTTTCTTCCACCATATATTTTTAATACCCGCTTTTAAAAATTGTATGTGGAACGCACACCTTTATTAACTTTTGATCAAATATCCATAGGTACAAACATTGTTCAGTAAACTTGCAATCTCTACCTATCATATTAAGTGTGACTTACTTGTACATATGGTGCAGAGGGGACCTGAGAGAGACTGATGATAGAATATACGCCTGAAACAGAAGATGAGAAATAAATGGCATGAAAGTAGAGGATCCATGCCAAGATACCAATAGTTTCCCAATGATGAGGATGAAGGCGTCTGAGAGTATCAGTAAGTCATCAGAATAGAAGAAATATATGTGGAAGGAAGGGAGAAAAGATTTACAGTGATGTCTAATTCAAATCCAAAGTGGTATCTAATCAGCAAACTGGATACCACTAGCCCAAATTTAAACCACAGCTGTATGCTGAAGGTTATAGTTTACACACATGGATGCTTGTTTAATGTTGGTTTGACTAATGGTCTGTTGACTCTGTAATTTCCACCTGGTGAATGAATTTAGTTCCTGTGTTAAAACAAACACCATGCTGGTCCAAGGAAATATCATAGTTTATATAAAATAGCTTGTTGATTATTTTTTAGGTTAATTTTTCTTAATTTAACATTTTTTGACCAAGACAATAATAGCACATGACTTGCAACTAGTCGGGAAGGCAAGTGGTCCCAAGAGAGGATAAGAAATTGATGATGGCGCACTATCTCTTAGAGCACAGTGTTAATGCGATGACAAAAGACAAGTCTTGAAAACATAACACCTTACAGGTTAGAGTAATTGTCACTCAAGTTGGAACTGTTTCAAAGGCATAGTGTAGCCTAGGCAAAACAACAAAAACAACAACAACAAAAAAAACCAAAGTAGCCGACTCTCTCTCTCTGACATAGGCCAGAGTCCACTGTGATCTTCTATTGATGAGTGAGCCTGGAGGCATCACAGTGGAAGTCCAGCATTGTAGAACCTTATCTCCAAACCCACCCTTTAATTTTACAAGTGAGGAAACTGAGGTCTAGTGAGGTTAAATGACTTTCCCAGTTACCACAGCTAGATATTGATGAACCCGAATGAGCTGGTGCGCTGATCTCTAGTAGATTGTTCATCCAGTCCCACAGTTTCCAAGATAGAGAGAGGCCCTTGGGGAGTCCATGTGACAACTACATTACATGACCTTTAGTAGACAGCACTTCTTGTGATAAGACTCAGAAGAGAAAGACCTTGCCTGAGCAAGGTCAAAGAGCACTACAAAGCCTAGAATCATTTACTACATTCTGGGGGAAGAATGATGGGAGAAAGATAAAAGATCAAGGAAGCAATGCCTGCTGAATTAACTTGGTGACCACACCTACTTTGTTATGTGAGAAGATGAGGCAGGTCTAGTAAATACCTAAATACCCACAGCACTGCTAACAAAAACAGAGGTAAAAAAAAAATATTTTACTAGATACTTGTAAATATTCAATAATAATATTAATGATAATAATATACCATTGGGAAAAAAACACTTCAAACTGCGTATTTCAAACACAAATGTCATGAAGGAATGCTTGCTTGTGTGGTCGAATATGAATCTGTTTTCCCTGCAATACTATAGCTTTATTCCCAGAGGGCTCCAGAGGGGCACCCTCAAGGAATATGTAGTCAGCCACTTCCTTTACACTTAGATTCTCCACTTCCCTGATACAAACATTAACACTGACCTATTCTACAAGTTCTAGAAACAGAACACCAATGGGAGGGTTATCTGAGACAATTGATGCATACAATTTGTAGCAAAAGTCTGTGATTTCTCTGTAAATTACTAATGAGAAATAGACACAACAAACCGTCCACAGCTTCAACTTCAAATGATTTAAACAAAAATAGAACGAGCCATGGACAGTGTCTGCATCCCTGTCCAATTTGATGTAAACAACGTTTGTAGAAATTGGGTTTGTTAAGAAAGTGTATCCATATATCTGGATAACGATAAAAGCGTTTCCTAGGAAACTGTAAGATCCTGTACCACACAGCATACAGCCCAACTAAGAGGAAAATTAGATTGATTTCTAAATTCAAGATACAAATTTACACAATTGTTCCTAAATCCTGTGGTGATGTCCGAGTGAAGTGGGCTTGTATATTGGTAGTTGTCTTGTTTTCTTTTTCTCTCCCGCTGCAGTCTCGCCTGTGTACTCATTGGTCTGGTCTGGATTTCCTCCTCGGCTGATCTCCTGGATGCTGCAGGCTCTCTGCATCCATGTCCTTCCTTTTCCGTGCCAGCTCGGGTCAATACTGTCCGTCTGCTGCTAAAGACACAACTGTTTCATGTCTTCCCATTTCTTCCAAGACAGCTGCCAGCATGCTCAGGTTTCCATCTGGGAAGTTCTGTGCTTCCCAAAGATCCAGGATCACTCCAGTTGGGCTCGATTTGGTAGCAAAGTAATTCAAGTACCTATAATTGGGAATGGGAAAATGTGCTGAGAGGCATGCTTTTTGGTTTTATTTTTTCTTTTCAGTTTTCACTGAACCTTTATTTCTCTCCAATTATCTTTTAAAAAAATTATTTTTGCATAAAAACCTGGGGGTTAGGCCAGAGGTGTGGGGGTTGAGAGGATTCACCAGAGACAGAGTGGGGAACAGAACAGGCAGATCTACTGAAATACACTGCTGAGGGGAGCAGAGGGCGAGGCAGGAGAGATCTGCTGTTCCATGTGGGAAGCTCCCTGGCTGGGGATCGAACTCAGGCTATCAAGGTGATAGCACTGAGACTTAATCCCTAAGCCACCACAGAGGCCCTCTCCAACTATCTTTTTAAGTATCCTTGTCCCACTTGAGAAATGGTGGCTCGCAGTGAGCCATCCTATATATCTAGACTGTCCATAATTAGATCAGCTCCAGACAGACAATGTGATGTTAACTTTGTTATCCTCAACTCTGAGTAAGATAATTTAAGAGACAAGATGTCTGTAGGTCATATCCTAAGTTGGAAATTCAGAGACTTATGGTTTCTCTCCAGGCCAGGCTCTAGTCATCTTCGACAGGGCGAGCCCTGCGCTTTGCTGGGTAGCAGCAGCAACATTCTAAAAGGAAGAGGCTGCCAAGGTCTCTTTATAACTTAGTATCAATCTTTTTTAGCATATTAATCATCCACAGAGCATTAGGTTTTATTCAATGGGAGATGAAGAATAATAAGGAATAATAACTTGATGGAATGGATGTATTATTTAGGGGGTTTTAGCCCATCAGCTTTGCACCGTAAATGAGAAAACTTGATACTTAAAAATGTCAACTAAGGGGGCCTCCCTGGTGGCGCAGTGATTAAGCGCTGCGCTGTGGAGCTGTCAGCAGCGGTGACGCAAGTTCAACGCCCGGCCAGGGAGAATCCTACATGGCGCGGCAGACCTCTCCTGCCTCGCCCGCTGCTCCCCTCAGCAGTGTGTTTCTGATCTGCCTGTTCTGCTCCCCGCTCTGACTCTGGTGAACCCTCTTGCCGCCCCACGCCTCTGGCCTGTACCCCAGCTTGTATGTTAAAAAAAAAATGTCAACTAAGTACAGGATATCTATCAACAATGTGTTTGCAAGCCCAGGTGCAAGACGCAAAGAAGCAGCTTAATATAGGTCTGCAAATGACAAGTAGAAGTACAGATGTAAAAATAAAAAGAACGCTGCTTGAGACAGTTATCAGGCCTGGAGGCAGGCCATCCCCACCTGTCCAGGCTCAGCTTATGGGCCAACATCCTCCAGTCATGACCTCTCGTCTGTGGGGCGTCCAGGCTGCTACAGAGCTTCTGCCGGATGGGAGGAGGGATGCTGAAAGCACTGGGGCCTGTCATGGTGGTGATGGTGCTCGCTGGGTCCAGGAGAGGCAAATCAATGCCAGTAGGTTCCTGTAGTTGGGGCACAAGAACAGCAAAGCATTATTTCTGCAGACAGAAGCAATCCCTACTGAGTCAGCATATCCAATGCCTTGCCTTGAAGAGCCAGAGAAGAAGTGCTCATAAATCTCCTCAGTAAGAGTGGCTTCTTCCTAGCTAAAGGTTGTGACTCCTTGTGTGGAACCTGGCTGAGAGAAAGAGGTACATTCTGAGCTGACTTTGCATGGCCTTCGGTTCATGGGCCTTTGGCTAACACCAGGCCAGGTGGAAAGCTCTGTTGTGATACAGTGGTCGCTATTCTAGTTGGATCTCCAGGAAGAGGAGAGAGAGGGGGAATGTCACTACTCGTAAACATTGACAATGAACACATCTGAGATTAAAAGGCTGAAGCTCAGAACTTCTAGAAACCAACTGACCCTGAGGGCACTATGCTGGGCAAAGGCCCGAGTAAATGCTCCCTCCAACCTTTGCAGAAGATGGCTGGATTCTACTTTTGCTGAAATCTAAGATAGCTCTCCTCTAAATGATATCAAATTAAGACTAATTTTTTAAAAAGAAAATGGTGAATACAGTATATTGCCTCAGGGCAAGCTGCTAACATCATCCTTCAATTGCTGTTCACCCGTATTTTTTTGTTAAATCTAATTTTAGTAGAGAAAACCATAAATTGGCTCTTAAAATAGTTTCAGCTCATAAAACAGCACAAATGCAAAATCTGAATTTCATCTGCAGGAGAAATTCTAATCATTTTCTGATCACTTCTGTTGGCTGGAAAAGCAAAAGCAAATGTTGCCTGGGAACTATTAAAGTAATAAAAGAATATCTAGTTAATCTACTTTAAATGTCATCTCTCTCTATCTCTCTTTAAAGCAGGTAATTCCTTGATGTACATAATTAGCTGCTGGAGGATAAACTAGCCACACGCATAGTTTCAGCCATCAAGAAATCTCCAGCATTTTGCAGGGTGCTCAGCTCTTCCTAGCTGCACCGTTGTAGCCCAGAGGTCCCCAAACCTTGAGGCTCCTGCAAACTGTGAGGGTGAGAGTCTCTCCCTCAGGCTGACAGTGCTTTCCATATTGGGGATCAGCAGCCAATGCTTACTGCTGGGCTTGTATGTGATCCTCAGGGCTCAGGGGCCATTGGGAGCTTGGAGCAGCGTATCTTGCCATGATACACACTGTGGCATCCCCCGGAATCACTGTATTTGGCCCAAAGCTTGGCAAACTGAGATGCCAAAGATTTCCTGGGTGGGCGCCTTTGTATTGGTTCCAGCACGTATCAGGATTAAAAAGGTGGTGGCAAGAAACACAGACATGACAAATGGAAGCTGGAGTCTCTGGATGAGGACACCACCCACAGATTTTTTTCCCCATCAGGCACAACTCTCTTTCCAAGGACCCCGAGGAGAGAGGGTCTGACCCAAGCACAGGACTAAGACAAAGGAGGAGAGGAGGGTGATATCAGGGCTGTCAGGCAGTATTTATTAGTGGATTTCTGTAAGGCTCTATCTGAACCCCAGTGCCCAAAACGTCTATTAGTCAAGGAACATGTAGGTATAGGGTGTGGGGAATGGGGCAAGGGGTTGGAACTGAAGAGAAATCAGTCATTATTTCCACAATTTAGGACCACCACCCATTTTGCAAGCCTGCTTCCTTCTTGTGTGAACAGTAACTATAGGATCCAGAAGGAAACCTGCAGTATCCCCACATACAAGTCCACCCTGACTATCCTCGGCCAGCAGTGGAGGTCAAGTTCACAGGGAGCATTTACTTTATGTAGCAATGACTCCTGTCCCGAGATTCTTCTTGCTGATGGCCACGGCAGCTCCCTATTGCTTCCTGCGCTCTGTCTCCTGTGGCCAGACCGATCTTCCCAAAACGCTGCACTGATGTTTCTACTTTTCTCTCTCTTAGCAAGAATCCTTAAATGCTAGTTCCACCACAGGGAATCCAAACGCCCGTATTTGCACACTCACTAGACTGGTGGGCTGGTGTGAGGTCGCAGAGGTGAGGCTGATCTAACAGGAAGACCCTACCCATGTTCTCCCACCACCCATCAATTCTCACCAAACTCTCCTCAGAATGGAGCACCCCCTATTCCTAGTAAAAGGATGTGATTCCAAAAGTTCTGCCCTTTTACCCCTCATCTGTGTAGGGCAAATGCCTCAAGGTCAGGACAAAAGGCACGTCCCATAGTACTTTCCACAACTCCTCCGCAGGCCTCAAGCTCTGCTTTCTGCATGGAGGGTGCTATTTGTGCATTACTTCCCTGGGATTCTCAAGTTTCCTGAGGTGAGAACATTTTTGTCACCCTCAGACCCCACTGACACTCAGCACAGTCCCCCGTGCCCACGAGCTACTCAGCTCTACTTGTTGAGATGAGGTAACATATTGTTCCTATACCAAAAAGGATGGCCTAGCTCCTGACAGAGGCCCAGCCCGACGAAATGTGGCTGAGACTATGATGGCTCTTCCTCCTCTTACATCCTGAAAGAAAAGCTCGGCAAAGGCAGGTGAGGCTCTCAGGAAGCTCTGCTGACATATCCATTTTGGCCCCTTTTCCTGGTGAAAACAAAACATCCATGTGGGGCCTTCAAGATCTGGGCTTCCAGCCCGGGCGCCTATGCCCATTTATTTCTGTGGATGATACAAAAGCAATAGAGAATAATTTCTTTTCTTTTATCAGATGGCTGACAAAGGCCTTGGGGGTGAAAGAAAAATACATACATATATTTACATTTAAGTGTCATCCAGTAATTTCAGTGGCTATTAGCACTTACTTTACTTCCAGGTAAAAGTAGAGAAGGCTTATTATGATAATTGTTTATGATATTGGCACCATCTGTCTTTGATGTTGATTCCCTTAGTTAAACATATGATTTTTCAACATTTACTGAACAGCTGCTGTGAAAGATGGCACACATTTTTAGAACTCATATTAGAAGCAACTTTCCATTCACACATGCTGACTCTTCCTGAAGTTACTTAGAAATTCTAAATTTTTCCCGACGGTCTTTTTAACAGGTTTTAAAAAACAGAAGAGGTAATTAGGTGGGATGGCTGTAACAGAGTGAAGGACTTTGTACATTTTTAATATTATTCAACCTGTCTACACAAAAGTGCTGTGTATTATTATTTAAGAGGTTTCTAGCAAATACAAGAAATTTATGATAACTGTCATTACCTGAAATCTATTATTAAAAGAAACAATGAACACTATTCCCTGAAATTTTACTTTTTCAGAGTTCAGAGTTATGAATTAAAGCAAAGGTGTATTAAACTTGAGGATATAAGCCATTTTCTTTCTCTGGGAACTAATTTTTATTTATTTAGACTCTTTCTCATTTATTTATTTTATATTTGCTGATTTAGGTTTTATTTATTACAATTATTTTGATGGGAAGGAATCTAAAGTTTAAGATGACGGATGCCACAGACTGTAGAGGCAGGTCTTACTCAAGCACCCCAACATCCTAGCCATGAGGGGCAGCCCTGATCGCGGCACACATCTGCAGAACACGCACTGTGGGTCAAGTGCTGAGCACTCACGAACATTCACTCATTTAATGCTCACTACAGACCAGGAAGTGGACACTATAATCATTTCAACTTACACACGTAGAAGGTAAGCCATTGCCCATACTCCCATGGAGCTTTTTGGGAATTTCCTATAAGAGGTCGTTTTTTTTTTTCTTTTTTTTTTTTTAATAGCTCAAACTAAATAGAAACCCTGGAAAGGCTTTAAACTTCTTTTTCTTCTCTATATAATTTTTCTCTTGGTGGTGCTGGGTAGTTCCTCCATTCTAGTGCCCCCAAGACATCCCCTCCCCTTTAAAAACAGAAAAGAAAAAGAAAAAAACTTGATCATCATTTATACCTGACATTCATTCAGGTCCATACTTTTAATCTCCTAGACATTTTCATTCTTAAACTGCATCTCTGTGAGGCTAAACTCTGTCTCTAGTAAAGGAATCTCTGGCCAAAGCACCCAGGAAAAGTTGGCCCACACTCGACAAAGCAGGTCCATGTCAAGCACAGCTTGTCTCCCTGGGGGGGCCACAGGTCTTAAGCCTGGGTAGGGAGGTCGAAGAGCACCTGAGTGGTGGGTGGTGGGTGAAGACACGGGAGCAGCACATGCCAGCAAGTCAGCTCATTCTTGGGTGACAGGATGTTGGAACTGACGCCCAGCCCACCCTCCAGCTTGCCATGTGACCCTAGGAAAGAGCCCTGTTCTGAAACAGACACCAGGAAAGGAAACTTTAATTGCTTATGGTTTTTCAGTCCTGCGACTTTGGTGAAGATCTGGGTCTCGGGGCGCTCTAGAGCCAATGGGCTTTTCAGTCAGCGCCTGGCTCCTCAACATCAGTACCCAGCCCACACCCAGCTCTGTGGGCTGCAGCACCAGCATTCAAATGCTAACAACTGTGGGAGGCAGTGACCCAGAAGTAACAGCAGCAGAGTATCCCTTAATCCCCAAAGTCATCTGACTCTGGTCACTTCTACCCCGACCCAGTTAAACGGGCTTGTCTGTCACATATAGGCAAAGGCCCAACAGCAACGAAGCGCTGGCCACTCTGAGCTGACTGCACCAAGTTGCAAATGAAATCATCTTTCCTCGATGTTGGCAGAAGAAAGCAAGTCCTTAAATCGTGCTCACGCTATGCATAACTGTCTTTTCTTGGTGCAGGGGTGGCGGGGCTGGCAGGGGGTAGTGCTGAACAGCTCTTTCATTTGCGGCTGCATCTGATCCACCTTTTCATCGCACAGCAAACGTCCATGGCGCACAGAAAGCAAGCATCAAAGGCACAGACCTCCTCAGCCCCCTCCAAAATTCTGCAGCCTTTGTTGTCACTGGAGCTGGGTGGTTATTGAACTTTGCAGACCTGCTGGGCCTGGAAAGTGAAAACACCCTCCAGAGCCAGCAGGGGTGGTACTGTGTGCCTGGGAGATAGGGCCTGCGTATCACAGGGCCAGGCGGTTGCCATGGCGCCTGACACCGAGATCATTCCTTATGAATGTCACCGGGGTCTGTGACTAAAGTTGTTTATGAGTCAAAAGTCTCATGAAACTACAGGAAGAAACGATGAGCGCACTTCGGCGGGCTGTGGGAAAAAGGGTTGGAGGTTGGTGGCCGCTGACATGCTTGCCCCCCTCGGTTTGCTAAGGAAGACAGTCTTTAAATACGGCATGTGGCGTGAGATGAGCAGCACACACTGATATTTCATTTGTCACTGCGCAAGAGACAGCCAGGGGGAAGTCGTCTTCTAAATCACTGCCCGTCCTGCTGCTGTAGCTTTAAAATACGACAACCCTGTGCTTTGTGGCCCAGCAAGCAGCACAAAGCTGAGTTGCAGGAGGCACTGGAAGATGCTGCCTTCTGACCATAATGTCATCCTTTTTCCTTTGTTTCTCCGGTGTGAGGGTTTCCAGCGTTGCCCCACCCCCTTCCTGTTCGGAGAAGTTTTAAATAGCAGCGATCTGGGCGGTGTCTGCAGTGTGGCCATATAAAAATGTCCCACCGGAGTGAATGAAGAGCACAGTAAAGAAAGGCAAAGTGATGGCCACTTGGGGAGAAAATACATAGATTTTACTTCTATTTCTGGAACATTTTTATGACCTTGGGAAAAGGGTGTCTCTGTATTTGGAGAAGACTGTATGAGAGAAAAGAAACCAAGAGTTTTCCTTTCAACATGGAGAAAAAGGGGAAGAAGTATAGAGGAGGGGAGGGGTAAGGCCCACCTCATCTTTCTTCTTCCCCTGCTTCAGTGACACAGGGCCAGGGTCAGGGAGCAAAGGTGGCTGTGCTCCCTGAGGAAGGAAGTGGAAAAGGAGGCGAGGCAGAGGGAGGGCGGAGGGAACATGGCTCTCCAAGAGACACTTTGGGGAAGGTTACTTCACAAGCACACTACTAAAGTTACACTTCCTGAAATTCAGATCTTTTGTGAAAAGTTACAACAGGATCCTTAAGTTTATGTCATAAAAAATAAGAGTTGTTTTTCCGAAAGGATTTCCTACTATATTCTACTGTGGATCTATTTCCCTCTGTGTTCATTAAAAACATTTTCCTATTAACAAATCAGCTCTGGGAAAACTTGTCAGGATTTTCCATATGGTCTATATTGCTGGACACCACCTTTTTTTTCTCCTCCCCAAGGTCACTCTCTCCCCTGTTTTCTGAGACAGACAAGAGCTTCTTACCTCAGACACAGTGCAGTTTAGCTGAAAGATCTGCCCCTCACCTTCCACCTGCCGCACACACAGTTTGCAAACCAGCTCCACTGTGCTGAGGCTAAATCTTTCCAGAGTGAACGTGCAGTGGAGGTTTCGTTGTGATCCACTCCAGATATGGTAAAAAGGAATCTCCTAAAGGAAATAAAAGTGTTAGTCACAAATAAGGGACTGATGGTAAAAGTAACTCTCAAACACTGTACTGCTGAAGACTCTTCTCAGCACTACACGCATTACCTCATTTCATCTCTCCCACGGGCCTATGCACAGTACATCCCAACCTCCTTTTCAGATAAAAATAAGACAAACACTGTGGCCCAGAGAATTTAAATATGTCACCAAGAGTTCGACAGAGCTGGGATTTGAACCTAGGGAGACAGCTACAACATCTGCCTCATCAAACGGCCATTCTAAAAAATAAAACTATAGCAAATAATTTTTTAAACTACAAAATCCCTCCCTAGATAAAGCCTATATACTCTAGTCATTGTTCATTAAAAGGATTCCCTTCCCTGATATTCTGGGGAAAAAATCAAAGTCTAAAGGATAACATACTAGCTGGTTACCTTTCATGCACAGGTTGGGAAAGCCAGAACTCACTACAGTTGGAAACTGGAAACTGCATAAACAGCCACAGAAAAAAGTCCTTGGCCTAAAAAGCACCAATTTTCTATCACATACATTTTCTAAAAGTCTGGAAGACCTTACAGAAAGCACATCCTAGAATCTCTTTTCAATAAAGGAAATAAATCATCAATATATTTAAAAAAGTTGAATGTGGCACTTAAGAACAGAAAATTCAGCACAAATTCGAATCCACTCCCCTGGTTTACTTGGTGATTTTGAACAGTTACTTAATCTTCCCAAGCTTCAAATCCCCTCTCTGTGAAACACTAAGCAAGACAACCAAAGTCGTAAACCTGCTGAAGCTGGATGAGATAATCCACAGTGCGTGGATGTCATGTCTGGGGGCTAGAAGGAATTCAGCCATGGTTGGCTTGAACTAATGTCAGATTGTCGTTATTATAGTATATTCCACTGTGATTATATAAAGGAAATTGTTCATTAAATGAAGATTTGTAGACTTTTATGGCAGTTGCAAAACAGGAGAAGGAAGAAAGCAGAAGAAGAGATTTAATAAGAAAATCAAAAGTCTGATATTTCAAACCAGTGCTGAGTGACATAGGCGAGCCTTGGCACGCAACCCCTATCAGAGCTCAAGGCTGGGTTATGTGTAAGTACTAGATAGATGAGAGTAGGACTGGAGCTGGAAACTCTTCCTCTATCCTTTCTAGTGTATTCACTGACATGCCAGGACATCACAGCCGGTTCAGCTACAGTGCTGAGTGCCGCTCTGGTGTGAGGCTGGAGATGCCGTCACACAGCCTCCTGTGAGCTTAGGCTGATCCGTGAGGGAGGGAGGGAACCCTTCCACCCTTCCCACAGACACACACAATGAGCTGGGGACCTGTACTTTAATGCTCACATTTAATAAAATTCTGACTAGATTTTATTTTTACATACCATTTCCATATCCAAACTGGGGAGTTTTCTAAATTTTCAAAGTCGAAGTACTCCCTCCTTGCATGCCAAAAGCCTGATTTGTACAACCTGGCATACCAGTGTTCTTCTATTTTTCCTATGATTGCAGGCAAGGCTGCTTTTGTTTTTGTCTTTTTAAATCAACTTAATATTAAAATTTGTTCTCAGAATGAATTGAAAGGATGTACCTGAGGTCTTACGTACAAAAAACACAACAAACACTGTACTGCTGTGTTAATTACTTGAAAGAACTACGTATAATTACTTGAAGAACTACGAAATTCCTTCAAATAGGTCTAGAATATTTTTTAAAACTTCTGATAACCCCAGATAATTTTGGAGAAACAAGTTCTCATGTAGGATTTACGTCAACGAAGGGAATATCTTATGTCTAAGTAACTGCAGTTTTCTTCTTGGCGCTGTCTTCAAGTCTTCAGCTCAGCTTGGGAATCTTACCTGATATTTAGCCAGCAATTTACTCTTCCAGTGGGAATGGGTGATGTCATGAATGGACAGGCGCAGGTTGTGGGTGCTGCCCTTGAAATGAAGAGCCTTTGGTTCTTCTAGGAGCTGTCCTCCCATCTGTCTCTCAAGCTGCAAGACTTCCTACAATAACACGCCAAAGCCCAAAAGCAAATTATTGAACCACATCTTTCCATTGGCTCATCAAAAAAGTATGTTTTTTTTTTACTGTGCCTCCCACATTACACGTGACTGGTATAACATTGAACTTCCAACTTTTGGAAACTGGAGACTCTGACTGAATCCCTACCAGGTTGTGTGTTGCTGGAACCAGGCATTAAAGATGCCTCAGCAATAACAGACCCAACTGTCTGTGTTCCCAACTGACAAACAGTAGACTACTTAATCAAAGTACAACAAAATAAAAATAAGAATGCATAGTGGGAAGAACCCCAAACGAAAGAAACATTGGTAGAAAAACATATAGAAGTAAATGGATTTCCCAATTAATTTTTAGGGGCCGGGGATAAATAAATACAGAATTAACCCATGTCTTGGTTTTGTTAAAACCAGTCAACGAACAGAAATGTGAATGTGTTTTGGGCATTCTTGTCAATCCTTGGTATATTCTTTACCTACAGAAATGAGATTTTTCCTTAAAATTATCCCTTTCACAACTCCCAATTATCAAAAAAATATTAAATTATGCTTATTACATGTATGTCCTACCAGAGGAAAAAGTACTGATACAGATTAGCAAGGTTTCTCTGCAACAAATATTGAACAAAGTTCAAATTAAGTTTGAAAAAGAGCACCTCATTCTCAAATACCTAGACTGACTGAAAAATCTGCCATGTAACTTTATATTGTAAAGATGTAACACGAAGACAAATTCTATATATTCATTCCGCAGGCTGGTTAATGAGTGTTAATGAAGCATTTCCAAGCACAGCAGCCATTATCCAAATAGCAGAAAAAAAGTTGTCAGTGAACAAAATGCCCTGGGTCTCCTTTATCGCGTGATTTCCTTCTTTGCTGAGACTTCAACTGAAACATGAAGTTCAGTGGGCATCTACTGGTACCGAACAAAGGTGGGTCACAAAGGAAAACTGTACAGGAATCAGACTGACTTGTTCCTAAAAATATACCCACTTTGCATTCTAACCCACACATATCCAGTCCAGTAAATGCAGAGTTTACCAACACCTTTGATTAGATGGAAGCAGCTCATTTCAAACTACTTCTTTGCTGGGTCTTAGTATTCATCATGTCCAAGTCAGGCTATTTTCAAGGAAAGCGGCAAGATCCCAGGAAGTGTAATAAATACTAGGGTGACGTGGAATGTGGTCTCAGAAAGGGCTTCCTCTAATTAGCGTCTAATGGAAGAAATGAGGCCATTGTGCACTGACAGAGAGATGGCACAGTCTGACTTCTTGCAAGTGTGGATTGGAGAGATTTGGGGCCTTGCTGGCTGAGTAGCTAATATCCGACAGGAGCCTGAGCATAACCAGTCAGTTGACCATGTGGACACATACCCCAGGCTGCTGTGCCCTGACCCTGAGGTGCCCGCCTCTCGGCTGTTTAGAGAGCCCCCAGTCGGCTGTGCAGATCTCCCTGTCCCCGATTTACACACTCCTCACAGAACGTCCTTCCACAGTACTTCACACTCCATTCCTAGACAAGAGTCTGGTCATGTGGAAATGAAGGCGAATAAGAAAAGTGAGGGTTAATTGCAGTTTGTTCTCCTTCAGCAGGAAGGCGTAATGAGCTTATGTTGATCATGTTAGGTATCTAGTTAGCATAATCGAGAGAGCTGATGTTCCCAGTGAACCAGGCACCTGACAAATTCTAAAGCTAAAATGATGTTTGTTTATAAGCCATTAGAAGAAAAGAAACATAATTAGAAATCTTTGAGATTACAGTCATGCCAATCAATCAGTTCTAGCTTCTTTCTAGCATACCCTAATTACCTCATCAAGACATCTAAAGAGCAATCGATAGTAATTATCTGATTACTATAGATCTTCATTATGTCCAAATTATCTCCCTGGGATGTCGAAAAGAAGATGCATTGTATTCTGGGAGGTAATTGTACCCAACAATGTATAATCCACACCCCATTCCTATAATCAACATAGATTACCAGAGGACATGTAGAGCATTATCTGTTTTCTTGGCAGGGATGGACATTGAAAAAAAAAAAAAAAACCTTGAACTGTCTATTGGCCATGACCTTGAAGTCAAGAAATCTAATAATACCATGTTTCGAGTGCAGAGTGTTTGGAATCAGCCAAATAATAAGTCTCAGTCCTTCATTTTTTCAGCAAAAGTCATGATTGAGAGTTCTCCCTAGTGAGCAGAGGGACCTGGAGGGCTTGACCCCTTTGTTTGACAGAAAGTACAAAGTAAAATGCCCTGTTAAAGTCCAGTGAGCTGGAGAACATACTCTTTCCATAGTCTTAAGTTTCCTTTCCTTTCTTTCCTTCCACTAATGGCAGTGACACAAAACTGCTGCAGGACTGTGAGGAACCTGACATTTTTCTGCCCTTCAATTGGGCATGAACTCTGGAGAAAGATAAATTACCCTTCAGGATGCATCCATGCTTAGAGCAGAGGTCTCTAAACATATTTGCATGTGCCCATCAGTCAAAAATGGAGCATATACTTCAGATATGCTTATTTGTAAAATATATAGCTAAATGAATATATCAGTATTTAAAGACGACAACATATACAGAAAATCAAAATTATGATCTAGGATAAACATAGAAGAATGAATTTCTATTCTGGATCCAAAGTTTCCCTGGGCCTGGGGTGTGTGACTTTATTTGGGTGCTGCTGGCCTCGATAGCTGTCCTTTTAATCTAGCCTTGGAAGAAATCAGCCCAGAGGTGAATGATTCAGTGAGAATAGTCCAGCCTTCTTACTGAAGAAGTAAGAAGTCGAGTGCCATCTTAAAATTGACATTTTCCTGAGAAGTAGCAAAAACTATCATCACAGTCAGGATGTTCAACTTCAAGGAAACGAAAAAAAATTAAGAAGAAAACAACCCAAGGCACAAATTAAAGATTTTATGTCAATTCATAGAACAGCTCCCTGGATAAAGAAACAAAAGTAATCAACAGACAAAACAAAGAAAAACAAACTCTTAGACTATAAGAACAAAATAGGGGTTACCAGAAAGGAAGCAGAGAGGGGGTTGGGTAAGTGGGTAAAAAGGATCACTTTTATGGAGAAAGATGGAATTGGACATTGAGAGTGAACTTAATTAGTATACACACATGCTGATTTGCAATGCTGTACACCTGAAAGCTATGTAATGGTATGGACTGCTACTTTTATTTTAAAAATATCCTTGGAAACTAAAATTACACATGAGAAGATGACTCGCCACGTATATCAAACCACATTTATAAATTTTGCGCCAGAGAAAATAGAAGCAGCCTGCTTTATAGTCTAATCAGGCTTTGATCCATATTGCTATGGTTTAAGTTTTATAATTTCAGACATGTTATAGCAGATCCCACCTAGGAATACGCTGTACTTTATATTTCAAAAATTTGATATTCTGAATTCCTTCTGCATGAAAAAAAATTTGGCTATCGTACATATGATACAGATAAGAGAACAAGAAGAGGGCCTCCCTGGTGGCTCAGGGGTTAAAGTCTCAGCCCTAGCAAGCTATTGTTAGCAGCCACTGTAGCCTGAGTTCGACCACTGGCGAGGGATCTGACCGACATGGTGCAGCAGACTTCTCCTGTCTCACCAGCTGCTCCCCTCAGCAGTGTATTTCAGTAGATCCATCTGTTCTGCTCCCTGCTCTGTCTCTGGTGAATCCTCTCACTGCCCCACACTTTTGGCCTACACCCCAGTTCCTGTATGCATAAATAAAAAAATAAATCTTTAAGAGAGCAAAAACGTAAGAGTATGAATCGATAAAACATGCTTTACAATTCAGTGTCTGCCTCCTCCTAATCTTTTGCATGAGTTTGTTCAAATCCAGGAGCCACTTCAGAGTCTCAGATACAAAAAGTCTCCATTCCTGCCTCAAGCTGCTCATGGTCCAGGGGGGACACTGGTATATATACACAACGCCCCCCACCCCCAACATCCTGTGCACAGCTGTATGTAAGCATCCAGAATGGCTTCTTTTGGATCACAACCCCAACATCATTTCATACATTTAAGAATAAGAAAAAAATATATATATTTAAGGTCAAAAGATTTAGGAAGACTTAAGAAAAATATTGGTACCCTGGAAATAAATGCCATAATAGGAATTAGGATCATCTAGTCTCTTTGTTCTCAGATATAGAAATGTCACCTTCCTTTGCAAAGCTTGCCCTCTCTCCTGGCAGTGTCCCGCCTCGGCGCCTGGTCTAGACTCTGGGTGAATCTACCTGTTGTTTTGATGAGTTTCTATGAGCGTGTGCTTCTATGAGAAGAGTTTTCTTTTTTCTTTTTTTTTTTAAGATTTATTTATTTATGCATACAAGCTGGTGTGTAGGCCAGAGGTGTGTGCGGTGGTGAGAGGATTCACCAGAGACAGAGTGGGAGCAGAACAGGCAGATCGACTGAAATACATGGCTGCGGGGAGCAGCGGGCGAGGTAGGAGAGGTCGCTGCGCCATGTGAGAATCTCCCTGGCCGGGTATCGAACTCGTGCAGCAGTGGCTGAGGATAGCTTCATAGTGCTGCGCCACCAGGGAGGCCAAGAAGAGTCATGTTCTGACTTCCTTTGTCAGTTCTACCTTCACTCCTCTAACTTAGCCTTGAAAAGACTCTCAGATGGCTGGCTTATGGACCACAGAGGCTCTGTCCTTGCATAGAAACTTGCATAGTCACACACACAAGAAGCCCACTCCTGATGTCACCAGGAGCAGGCCCAGCACCAGGGCCTCCTGCCCAAGGGATGGTGCTATCCTGTGGAATAATCCTCCCCCGGGTGGTGGCCGTGCCAACGCAGGCTCCTCTGTGGCACGGAGTGTGGGCTGTATTGATTCAGGGGGCCTGTGAGGGATTGCTGTAAAGACAGGGACAAGCGATTTCACAGTAGAAACAAGCAGCTTTCACAATAACCAATTAAACCAGGACATTATCCACGCCAAGCCATTAGCCTGGGCCACTTAAGAGCCACAATAAATCCAAGCTGTTTTAAAGGGCTGTGTGCACAAAGGGAGCTCCTCTGGCTTGTACCCAAAAGTCTCCCAGGCCCCATGGAGGACAGGCTCTGCCCTCATTAAGTCTGCTGGAGAAAGATGGTGGGAGGAGCCCTATGCCTCCTACACTGGAGATTTTTTTCTAACCCGAGTTTCACGTTGCATTTCTGCCAGGGTTAGCTTACTCTGCCTCCACTGCCACCCTGGTTCCTCCTCTGTGTTCTTTTCCATCTGAGCAACTTTCCCCTAAGTTTCAGATCACAATTGGCTCTTAAGAGCCCCAGGAGACAGTTCGGCACACAATGACACACTTGAGGAACATGTTTGAGAATATGACAAGCCTCTGCCCAAGTGTGAAGGGCTAACTTTGTGCCAGGAACTGTGTGAGGTGCTGGGATCTAGCTTTGTTCTTCACACTCTTGTGTTCATCCCAGTTTTCATCCACCCTGTCCATGGCTCACCAACCCCAGGGCCACCCCCTGTCCCAGGCAAAACCCCCACCCCATGCTCACCCCCATCCTCCACACAACTCGCCTCCTCTCTCCCACACTGCTGGATCTGCATCACCTACTTTCTTAGAGGTGCTTATTTTAGTTTCCAGTGCTCAAGAGTCAATTACCTCGTGTGTACATTATCCAGCCTTCAGTTCCACTCTCCATCACCCTCTAGTTTCCCCTCCAACCCCTCCCCTACATCTCCTATTCCTCTCATTAGAAATTTTAAGAGCTAGAGAAAGGAAGAAACAAACGACTAAACCTAAATCTCAGATTTAAGTCTCTTCTGGAAGAGAGGGCTGGAAGGAGGTTAAATCAGCTTTGCTTTATTTTGCTTGGTGTCATTCTTGGTGTTTTCTGGGGGTGATTTGTCTGTGTGCCTTTATACAGGATGGAAATAGTCCTCAACCAGTTGCACTTAGTGCTGCTGAGGAGTCTGAGACAGCACCTTGAATCTAACTAGGTGGAGGCAGCTGCTATGTGGAAACCATTAAAATGACCGCAGAGGTGGGAGCACAAAGGGTAGTGGATGAAGCAGCAGCCAGCCTCGCACGCCAAAGGTTTCGGCTGACTTGGCTGCGCAGCTCTGGGGAGGTAAACTCACTCTGTGCTCTGTCCACGCCCGGACCAAGGGCTGAAGGTCAATTTGTGTAGTTCTGACCTGTGCCCACCTTCACTGTGCTTCTGCCTCATGGACCCAGGGCTCTAGAATCACCGAGGACAAACCAGCAAACATTAAACCTCCAAAGATCAAGCCTCAAGGATTGAGGGTGGTGTTTAAAAGAAAATCACATCTTCTGTCAGATTTTACAGAACCTGTCCTCCTACTGTTAATTCTTTAATCTCATGTTGCAATCTGCCCTTGTCATTTAGGGATGAGAAATTTTTCTCTTTGCCCCTGAGACTGTCTACACTGTCGCTATCACAGCTGTGGGCCTGTATTTTCCTAGAGCAGAGGCCAAAGAGTGGGGCCATCCCCTGTCCTGTTCCCTGCCAGGTTTTCGGTATACTGGCATATACTGTCCCCCTCTGGCCTCCAGGCCTCAGGCTGCAGGGCTGGCTGTGGGGCACATGTGACTGTTGCCAACCTCTCCCACCTGCTTGGGTCACCCCCGCTGGCACAGGCCTCACTCTCCTTCCTTCTCTTCCTGCGCTCATGCTGGGGTGCCCTGCTCCCCCCCGAGTTTGTCTGCCATACTTCATCCCTAATAACAATAAGGCTGGACTCCAGTGACCATATGCAAACATTTCCCGTCAAGTCACTTGGTTTCCAGGGCTCTGCCTGCTGCTCCTGCAGCTGCTGCTGCCATGGAGGCTAAGCCTGAGCTGCCACCTCCAGGTCACCCAGCCAGGGCAGTATTGACACTTTTAAAACAAAATGCCAAAGGGAAGCACCCAGTGAAGTGACCACATAACTTCTCCACCTCTGGGCATACTTCAAAGAAAAAGACAATCTCTCACATTATGCAATAGAAATAGAACTCTTTAAGTTGTTCTAGAACTTCTGATGTCATCTTCTATTTCTTTGCAGGCTTGGACATGCTATTTTTTAAATTATGTATTAGTTTTCAATTTCCTTTTTTTAAAGATTTATTTATGTTTGCATACAAACTGAGGTACGGGCCAGAGGTATGGGGCAGTGAGAGAGTTCACCAGAGACAGAGTGGGGAGCAGAACAGGCAAATCGACAGAAAAACACTGCTGAGGGGAGCAGCGGGCGAGGCAGGAGAGGTCTGCAGCACCATGTGAGAATCTCCCCCGCCGGGCATCGAACTCGTGCTGCAGCTGCCGACAGCTCCACAGTGCTGCGCTTAACCCGTTGCACCACCAGGGAGGCCCATAGTTTTCAATTTCTTAAGCAAGAAATGAAATGATGATAAACTTAAGGACTTTGAACTATCCAATATGTTATTTTATAGTTCTGTGGGTCAGAAGTTTGACATAGCTCTCATTGGGTTAAAATCAAAATGTTGGTAAGGTGCCTTCTTTTCTGAAGGTTTTAGGAGAAAATTTGCCTTTTATCCTTTCCAACTTCCAGAGGTTGCCCACATTCTTTGGTTCATGGTTTCCTTCCTTTATTTTAAAAGTCAGAAGTGGCCCACTTTCTGATCCCTCTTCCACGGCCCTTTCTCTCTTTGACCAGAGGGATGGAAAGTAGTACAAATTTAAGTACTTGGTTTGCAGAGAGAATTCAGGATAATCTCTCCAACTTAAAATCTGCCCACAGTCATACCTTCAAAGTTGCTTTTGTCAGGTGATGTAACATATTCACAGGTTCTGAATATTGATTTACATATCGTTGGGGTGCCATTATTCTGCCTACCAGAACTCCCCTTTTCTCTTCTCTCTTTTCTTTCTCTCAAATATTAAATTCAACACTGAAGTTCATTTTCAAAATATATGACAAGGCCAAAGGCCATCTCATGAGACAATGATAGAGATGTGTTTATACTTAGAGGCATCAGAAAGATCACTGTCCCTAAATGATTGACCAGTTGGCCTGCCACCAAACCCAAAACTTACCCTATAATTAGATCACAATCAGAGTTCATATTTTCATTGAGCCTTTATCTCCCAAATGTTCATCTAAAGATAATTAAAATTATCTAATGCCTATTTTGTGCCAGGAAATTTAATAATTTTGACCTCCTTAAGTCTTCTACAGGTCCCTGATGCAAATTTGGATGAAATGACTAGCCAAAGAGGTTAAGTTCAATGACTGGGCTGCAGAGTTGATGAGTGGCAGAACTCGTTAAGTCAAGCAGGCCTACTCAAGGCTTCCCACCATGTCATGCCACCTTTCCTTCCATACCCTTAGCAGGGAAAACACATCTGTAACCTTTAATACAATTTTTGGACTTGTTATCTAATACATGGACTACATGTATGAAGATAATAATTTCATGCCAAAGACCAGAATCTTGAAAGTATAAAACAGAGAACTGAAAAAAAATAGATGGTTAATGGGTCAAGTCAGTGGAGAGTCAACCCCAGAGGTACAGCACAAACAGGTGTTCTGAGTTTGGTGGGGTTGCCACTTGTCTTGGAGGGGCATTGGAAGGACACTGGTGGTGAAGGCATAAGATGACAAGAAGAAAGAAAAAAAATTTAAATATATACATTTTTATTGTTATTTATATCTTTTACATTTTGTATTCCCCTTGGGTAGCCCACTACCAATTCACGCGTGATCCATCTCCATGGTCCCTTGTGTCCTTTTCTACTCCATTTTGTGCCCTTATCCTCCCCCTCCCCCCACCCCCCCCAAGTGTCTCTCTCCTATTTGGTTTCCCTATAGTCCTGTTATAAGTGAAACCATTCGATATTTACCTCTTTCTTTCTGGCTTATTTCACCAAGTATGATCCCCTCTAATTCCATCCATGTCGCCACAAATTGCATGTGTTTATCTTCTTTGAATGCTGAATAGTATTCCATTGTGTATATGTACCACATCTTCTTGATCCAGTCATCTATTTTTGGACATGTGGGTTGCTTCCATACCTTTGCTATTGTGAACAGTGCCGCAATGAACACATGGGTGCATGTATCCTTTTGGATTAGTGTTTTTGTGTCCTTTGGGTAGATTCCCAAAAGTGGTGAAAGAAAAATGTTTTACAGGCAACCTATGACTATCTGTGACAAGATAACACACTATTCTCAACTAGAATTTCTACTCTCCTTCAGTTTCAGTGTTTCTTTCATTTTCTCTTAATTTTTCACATAATATGGTATTTCACAAAGTTCCTCTACTACAATCTTAGCTAAGATATGTGTAAACTGAAGAAATTCAAAGTAGGCTCTTTTCCATGCTAACTAAGGACCTATAGAAAGCCAGTTTATGTTTATTCAAATAATTTGGTTTATATTACATATATCTTTGTCAGAAGTTCAAAAACATCATATGCTGCTACCCACATCACATGAAAATAACTCCTATTTTTGGTCCTGAATCTCAAAATTAATATAATCCCCTCATTACAAAAATTTCATAATTTGTACTGTTAGGACAGTTGGGCAGAAATTACTTATTTGGCAGAAATTACTTATAGATGGCTATGATGCTGGACTCCAAATATAACCTCATTATCTATTAATTTCTAGGATAAATACATTAGAATTTAAGTTCTGCAAATAATGAAAACAAAACAACAATATTATTTTATCACACCAAGAGTCCAGAAAGAGAGAAACTGTGATACACCCAACCCACCTCTCTGTTGGCTCTAATCTATCCTCACAATTTCTTAGTATCTTTATCTCTTTATAAGAACTCAACTTGCAAATTGCTCCCATTGCTCCTTCCATATATATGCACAGGAGAAAAAAAGACTAACAATACAAAGTATATAAAAGAATACCACTGTCTTCCAGAAATCTTAACTTCTACTCCCAGCAGTCACTGCTGGTATTCTAATTATGCCTCACAGCTTCCAAATTGCTAAATATACCTTTACAGTTTCCAATGACAATCGTTGCTCCCAGATTTAAAAAAAAAAATAGGGCAATAGTTACAAAAGCTGCCAATCTTAAAGATACGGGTGGGGTGATTAAAGATTGAGATTGACTGATGTGGTAGTCTCCCCCAATTCATATAAACAACATAAGTACATACAAAAGAGAGTGGAATTCTTGATGTGTTCAGCCATAGACAGTGGTCCACAGTCATTTTCCAGACCTCTGAGAACATTTTCTGACCTCTGAGAAAAAGTGAAACACTGGGTTTCCATCTTTGTCTTGGTCTAACATTCCTGTGACTATTGTTCTGCAATTCAGAAAGAATCCCCAGTACAAAACAGGAATCATAAACAAATATCAAGTCTGTGGAAATCCACTTTTGGACATCATCTACTGTGCTGGGCATGGAGGGGGTTAAGGGGTTGGATTAAAACATGAACAAGGAAGTAGAGGTCACTTTCATCAGAGTCCAGCATAGGTAAGAAGAAGCTGGAAGAAAAGGTTTCAAGGACTTAGGGCATCAGCTGAGGAGTATGATATGGTTAGGTCACTACAAAGCATAAAGAGGCTGTGAAACAATGAGGGACTTTTGGAGAGCTGAGACACTTGAAAGAACCGCTGTATGAAATCACACAAGTCAAGAAAATATTAATAAAAGGATTCCGCAGAAGCGGGGTAGAGGGGCATAAGTTAGGGTAGACATCTTGGGAATATGATTGACTCAATCAGAAATTCATGATTTTTAGAGTAACTCAAGAGTCTGGAATTAAATGTACAGGAACATATCTCAACATAATAAAAGCCATATATGACAAACCCATGGCTAGTATTACCCTCAATGGTGAGAAGCTGAAAACCTTTCCACTAAGATCAGGAACAAGGCAAGGATGTCCACTCTCACCACTGTTTTTCAATATAATATTGGAGTCCTAGCCAGAGCAAAAAGACAAGAGAACGACATTTAAGGAATACAAACAGGGAAAGAAGAAATTAAACTGTCACTATTTGTAGACGATATGATTATATAGAAAACCCTAAAAACTCCATAGAAAAACTACTCAAAATTATAGACCAGTTCAGTAAAGTAGCAGGATATAAAATCAATGCACAAAAATCAGTAGCCTTCCTATATACAAACACCCAATCTGTGCAAACTGATCCAACCTCTATGGAAAGCTGCACGGCGATTCCTCAGACTGCTAAAAATGGAGCATCCATATGACCCGGCAATATCACTTCTGGGAATCTACCCAAAGGCCACAAAAACAATAATCCAAAAGGATACATGCACCCATATGTTTATTGCAGCACTGTTTATAATAGCTAAGGTATGGAAACAACCCAGATGCCCAAAAATAGATGACTGGATCAAGAAGATGTGGTATATATACACAATGGAATACTATTCAGCATGGAAAGAAGATAAACACATGCAATTTGCAGCGACATGGATGGAATTAGAGGGGATCATGCTCAGTGAAATAAGCTAGAAAGAAAGAGAAAAATATTGACTGTTTCACTTATAACAGGAATATAGGCGAACCAAATATGAGAGAGACACTCAGAGAGGGAGGGAGAGGATATGGGCTCAAAATGTGGTAGAAAAGAGCACAAGGGACCGGTGATCAGTCATGGATGAATTGGTGGGGGGTTACCCAAGGGGAATACAAAATGTAAAAGATACAAATAACAATAAAAAACAAACAAAAAAACAAATAGTGTTCAGAAAACTTGACAGTCGCTTGCAAAGGAATGAAACTATATCATACCATACACAAAAACTAACTCAAGTGGATTAAAGACTTGGATATAAGACCTGCAAATGCGTAGAAGAAAACAAAAAGCAAAGCATCCCAAGACAATGGCTTCATAGCTGTCTTTGGGGACTGGACTGTAGTAGCCACAGAAACAAAAGCATAAATAAACACATGGGACTATATCAAACGAAAAGCTTCTGTATAGCAAGAGAAACTAATATTAAAACAAAAAGATAACCATGGGTGCTTTGGTGGGGGAAACTATGGTGACCACACCTGAAGGGAGAAATCCTATATTGTGAAAAAAAAACAAGCAAGGATATACAATAATGATATGTCATTAACAAAAAATAAATAAAACAAAAAGATACCCTACCAGTGGGAGAAAATTTTTGCACATTTTACATTTTAAAAGGGGTTGATATTTGAAATCTACAAAGAACTCATATAATTCAAGAAAACAACACAATCAAAATATGGGCAGAGAAGTTAAATAGATACTTCTCCAAAGAGATATACAAATGACCAAATGGCACAAGAAAAAATACTCATCACTTATCATTAGGGAACTGCAAATCAAAACCACAATTAAATACCACCTCACACCTATGAGACTGGTCCATAAGAAAAAGACCAGAAACGTCAACTGTTGGTGAAGATGTGGAGACTGGGCCCTCACCCACTGTTGGTGGGAATGTAGACTGGTTCAGCTCCTATGAAAAACCATGGAGACGTTTCTCAAAACATTAAAAAAATAAATTTACCATAGGATCCTGCAGTCCTACTTCTAAGTACCTACCAGAAGAATTTAAAACCACATGTTCAAAGTGTTATATGCACTTTTCTGTTAACTGCAGCACTATGTACAATAACCAAGTTATAGAAACAAACTAAGTGCCTCGTGACAAAGGAGTAGATTAAGAAAATGAAATATATATTCACAATGGAGCATTATTCAGTTAAAAAAAAAAAGAAGAAAAACTACCCTTGAAAAACAGAGTGGATGGAACTAGGGCAGGCAGGATTATGTTAAGTGAACTATATCAGAAGAAGAATGACAAATTCTAAACAATTTCACTCCTAAGTGGAATATAAAAAAGCAAAACAAAGGAACAGGCAGAACTAAACCAAACCAAACCCTAGAAATCTGACTGCAGAACTGAGGCTACTAGAAGGGGAAGGGTGTGGGATGGGAAGAAAAGTTGGGGGGGGGGGAGGTCCCAGTGGTTTACATTGGAGGATTAAGGGTACTTGGGTGGTGGATTTGGTGTGCTAACATACATTTGAAGAGGTGCGAACCTATAGCTGTAAATTATATACATTGTAGCACACCAACATTACCTCAATAAAATATAACACAATATTTTATGAAAATATAAGTATGTATAGTCAAGAAACAAGGAGATGGGAAGAGACTGACAGAGAAAATTAGCATGCACGGTTCCATGAAGGCAGAATTAGGTAATGAAGAGCCTTTTTGAGCTAATTAGCCCCAGGGTTTCAATTCAAACGTGTATGAGAGTATGGGTGGTACTAAACTAATTGTCTTTTTGGCATATTGGATAGACTATTTACCTATAACTAGAATTTTGGTGTTTCTGCATTATTTAAAGGTTACAAAGTGCAAGAATGCTTTATCCATTATTCATGTTTGTTTTAGGCTAATATGTTGGATCCCCGGATGCTGGGAATTTATCAATGCCTATTTGGAAAGCACTGGGCTTGCATTGCTCTTGGGTTGTTTTTATTGCTTAAACCGCTTTGTTAGTCTTTCTCAGTATTGACCATTTGTACATCTTATGAAGTACTACATTTTTGTACAGATTTGTGTTTATCTATTGGGATAAAAGCTCAAGTTTGAGTACAAGAACTAAGTGATTAATAAAATATATGTATATTAAGTCTTTCAAATGTGACGTAGATCTTCTAGAGGATTCTGCTTGCAATGAAGCTTCTTGGAATTATTAAAAAGATTTGCTTTAATCAGATCCCATGGCTCCCTAATAAATACAGTTTTTCCCTAAGAAGACTTTAAGCCTAGGATGATTTCTAAAGCACTATGCTGACAGTGCCTTAGAAGTATCACATGCGCAAGGAATATAAAAGAAATAACCTTAAGGTTTTCCCCAGTGCTGGGAGTTCATATCGTTTACTCAACATCACAAACTCCTACACCCTTGACCATCCAAAAATAGATCCGTGACCCACTATGTCTCACCCCTCCATAGACCTGACCTGTAATACTTGATTTCTACAACCCATGACTATTCTCTGAATAGAAACTCTAGAAAGAAATACCCTGATTTTAAAAAAAAAAAATTCTTCCCTTGATTGCTTTGACACATTTTTCTCCAACTCCTCTTTTTTCTCGTGTGGGTGCTCATCTTTCTGTAGCTCTGTTGCTGGTTACCCTTTCTCTACCCTTGCAATGGGAGGACTCCTTGCCTGGGTGCCTCTGTTCTAGAATGTGACTCTTCAAGTAGCCCACTTTAACAGTGAGAGTCCAATCTGTAGCCAGCTGCCTGGGCAAGGAGTCTGAGTTCTTCATTTCAGATCTGTGTGATCTAGAACAACACACTTAACTTATTTGTGCCTTAGATTACATGCAAATGAAGGTGATGGTTTTTGTGAAGATTAAATGGTTGGACATATTTAGAATCTTGTCCAGCACATATGAAGCTCTCAGAAATGTTTCTCTTTACTATTTTATCCCTCTATTCTCCCAGGATATTCTCCTTGATCCCACTAGATGACAAATATCAATATTATATACTTGGTTCCTAAGTCTCTATTGAAGGACCTACTCTCTGATCAGAGAGACTCATCCATATTTATAACTCTCTCCTGGGCACAGTAGTCCTGGTGGGTCTAATTCATTCTCCATGTCAATATTCAAAAGCAAATGCACCATCGCCAGTCCCCAAAGTTGTCTCCTGCTGTGTGCCACTGATTTTAGAGGCTGACCCGATATTCTGTTCCTCCCACTCAGGGTTAGTCATCAGATCCTGCAAGAGCTACTGGAATAGGTTCTTTCATAAAGATTCACACTGATTCCCTTCTGTTCCTTCCTCTATTATCAGCCTGGTTCTCCCAGGCTTTTGTCTTCACTTGGCACTATCCTTCCAATGAAGTGAGACTAATATTCCTAACATATTTCTAATCATGTCTTTCTTCCTTTTAAATCTCTGTAATGGTTCTCCATTTACTCAAGGAACCTCAGTTCTCTGTTCTGGCAGCCAAGGTCCTATCTATCACTCGAGGCTTACAGGATAGACAATGCCTGCACAGAGTATTTATTGTTCCTTCTGTGCTTCTTCACATTGTTTCCTCCACCTACAAATCTTATATTTTCTTTCCAATTATTGCTGGTCAAATCCTACTTTCCATTAGGGTCGATCTCGAATGTTAATTCCTTTTCAGATTTCCTACAAATAACAGGATGCTTCCTTCTCTCGAACCCAAACAGAACATCACCTCTTATCTCTGGCATTTATCACAGTCTGACTTTCCTCCCCATCCTTGCCATACTATTTTCATTCCTCCTTCTAGATCATAAGTTCTTCAAAAACGCTCACTATATCCTCTAAAGCTTCAAATGGGATACATACAATGAAGGCAATAACAACGCCAGGAATTAAGACCATTTATTTTGCAAAGCAGCAGCCTGTTGTCAAATGCTAACCCTCTTCCTCACAGTCCTCATAAAAAGAATGGGAAAGCATATAAATGAAGTAGGACACAAGAGGAACATACAGTGTGAGCAATTATGCCAATTCCTTTTATAGGAAGAACACAGCTGAGACAAACACAGAAGCAGATTATTTACCATCCATGGATCTCTGTGCCAGATTCTTCCACTTCTAAATTTTTCATTAAAAGAAATCAAGGAAGGTAAACAAAAGTAGCCCTTGGGAGGAATCAGCATAAAGGAAACAGCTCATTTATTAGCACGGCCTCAGAGAAATGTCTTGTTTTCTTTACTACATCTTTTGGAGCCGAACACGAGGGTTCACGCATTTGGTTGAGTGTGCACACGCCCACCTTCTCTGCAGCCGTACCAGACCTGGGTTTGCTGTGAAAGCGAGTGAGAAGGGCAGGAATTGGGGGGCGGGCACTTACCTTGAGGGCGTCTCGGGTGTCATCCAGGCAGTAGACGCGGAGGCTGTACTCCAGAGAAGAGCAGCAAAGGGGCCCGAAGATGGCCAGCTTCAGGCGCTTGGCCGCCGCTTTGGTGGTGGACTGACCGACCAAGGCATAGGTGCTGAGGCTCTCTGTGAGGAGGTGGCAGGCCTCAGTGTCAAGCTGAATGTAGCAGGGTGTGGTGAAGTTTTCTTCTCCCACCACCACCACATCCTGAGGGACGAGAGGAAGGAGAGGCTGAGGCGGAGGCTGAGGCCTAGCCGCAGGGCTGACGGTGAGGTGGGGACACGCGGAGAGGGGCATGGAGGGGGGCGCAGAGCCTCTTCTCTTGAGTTCTCTTGCTACTTCTTGCTCGCTTTCCTTTCTCAGGCTTTATTATACCGCCATTTCCATTCTGCATCATTATCTCCTTTATTTCCCTTGTCTTCATCCTGATACTATTCTCAATTTCAATCCTATTTATTTAGCAATTTTTACCTCCTGAGAATCTACATTACTGTAATCTACATAAAATTCCAAAAGAAATTCATAAAGTAGCCTTTTAACTTCAATTTACTGAGTTTATTATCTATTTGGGAGAATTTAATGTTTTAATCTTTTTAAATGATTTCTTCTTAACCCAAAAGTACCATTTCATTTCAATACATGATAGCATGCTAGTTTCCCCCCTAAAAATCTAGAGGCTTGAAAAGAATTAGAGAAAAGTAGTACTAAACTGTACCATTCTGCGAGGTTCTTCCAGACTCACCTATCAGTTATTTCCCAAACTAACACACTGCTTTTCCTCAGTGATCTGGGCTCTCAGACATTATGGAAAGCGTGACATGGCAGACCCAAGCCTTTATTATACTTTTCTCTGTTATTTTCATGTAAGCCTTTAGACAGTCTGTGCTTTCAGATTTTTAAAAAATTATCCACACACATAAACATACATGTGAATTCCCATCCCAATATATAGCAATATATTTTCAAAGGCACTTTTCTAAGACTATCTCTATGAGTTAGCTAATGTTTAATTATCATTTCTTTGTGCCAATAAATCTGTAGACAAAGCATGTTAAAATTGGCCTCTCTCTCCACCTCTGACTCCCTCCTTCTTTCTCCCCCATCTCTGTCCCTCTCTTTTTCCTTTTCTTTCATTTTGAATGCAAACTAAAATTCCACACATTTTGCTTTAAAAAATAAAAACTTCCCATGGTTTTTCTTGGTTATATGCCTAATGTGCTCCTCCTTCCATCTTCATCCCAATGGAAGCTCACCTCCCACTGTCCCTGGGTAGCCTGGTTCTTGAGCTGTATCTTCCAGTCCTCAGTATTGGGGTCTGCACAGTGATGCATGGTGAGGATGATGGGTCGGGTCAGAAGGGCGCCTGGAGGTCCACAGCTCACCACCGGGGTCAGAAGTGTCTGAGTATCTTCCATGGGTGGCCTAGGAGGAGAGCACACAATGTTGTCTGTGATATTCCATAGTATTCGTGTGCTACATACTTAGAGATTTTAGATCAAAAGTTGTATAAATAGTTTCCTCTTGGAGTTTTTTTATATGGGGGGAGGGTAGGGAGTTAAAATTAAAAGGGAAGTTTCTCTTTATGCAAGATTTTGATCTTGCAAGACTGGAGGTCTTTATTATAACAGGCAACTGGCCACATCTCTTTGATTCCTTTGCCTCAGACATAAGGTCTGTCTTTGGTAACTTCCTCTGAACTTGTGTTCAGAGACTTTGAGGATGGAATGAGAAGGAACAGAGTCCTTAGGTTACGTAAACGCCTTTTCTGAAAGAACTTGTCATTGGTATCACAGGGCTTTACTTTTGTGTTTTTTAAGAGCTAATACTTTTTTTTTTTTAAATCACTTCAGAATAAGGACACCCTACAGCTAAACTTCTTCCAAATGATTTTCAGAAATAATTCAGGCTAGTAAAGCAGAATATTTCTTTCAAATAAGACCAGAAAAAAAAAAGCTTTATTTCTATAACGCTTGAAAAATAAATCTCTACTTGTATTTTTCATACTCACAATCTGAATGGAAAAAAATGTTCAAATTCTTTATTTTACTTTTTTTTTTAAAAAAATGTCTTAAATCCTTCCCTAACAAGATGGTAATCATTAAGCAAATGGGTAAATTAACCCAACATGTCAGTTTATATGTGAGGAAGTAGTTGCAATGTGTTAAGTGGATTACCCAAAGTCTCACAACTAGCAAGCGCTGGTGTACTAATTATAACCATGTATTCTTAGCACCAGCACTTAAACTACCCTGTCAGAATAGCATGGTGTAAGAGATTATGGACTCACAGAAGTTTAGGTGAGGGAAAGGCCTCAGGGTTTGTAAGCACCACCTTCCATTCAAAGCAGGTACCTTTCTACAATATGCTGGCTTGTGGTGAGGGCGTGTTTTAGACACATCCAGACCTGTATTCTGCTACTACTGAAGTATCTCATTATTATCAACTCAAAATCACAAAACTGTCTTACTTACAGTGATCACATTCTACCATTTCTCTCCACATATCCTTGACCTACTTTCTCTCCACTCTGGCATGAAATCCTCTTAAATATTTAGAGATTGTTATGACATTGCAAAAAAGTCTTCTTTATTCCAGACTAAACAGCCACTTTTTTTTTTTCCAACTTCAGCTAGTAAAGTTTGGGTTTCAGATCTTTCCCTCTATTTCTATCTTAATTTTCATATGGATTTCTGTTAGTGTTTCAATGTTTTTACTAAAGTGGGACATCCTGAAATTAATGTGGAACTTAGGTAGAAAATATAGAGGGACTACTATTTTCTTTGATTTGGATTATTCATTTTGATCAACACCTCATAAAGTTACTATGTTAGTGTAGTCTCAATCAAGTAATTATTTATACATATTTTTTGGGCTTGAGTTAGATGGGAAGATGGAGATTCTATGGTTAATCACTCCTTTAAAAAAAGTGAGGCAATGGGCCCCCAAGAAGGTTAAGTAATTTGTTAAAGCTAACCACTCTTGCATTCTTAATATGAAAGGCTCCGAAGTCTCTATATTCCTGTGGTTTGTAATGATGGCTTTTGAACTTAAGTACAGAAATTCATATTTAGCTATTAAATTTCATTGTAATAGCTTCAGGGAAAATTTCAGGCCATCTACTTTTTAATGCAATGTCTTTCCTCCAAATACTGGCCATTTCTTCCAGTCTTTTATCCTCCATCAATTCATGTTCTCATTCCAATCACTGATAACACTGTAATGCAAGAATAGGGCAAAGACAAAAACCTTCACAAGGGCACAACTCGAAACCTCTCTCCAGTCTGACATCAATATTGTGATTTATTTAGTTCAGCCAAATATAAGTCCATTAAAATGTATATTGCCCAGTTTATATCTTTCCACTTCGCTTGCGTGGATACTACAAAGGGCATGTCAAATTCTTTTATAATTATGATGACTGCTTGAAATGGATTTTTCTCTGGTCTTTGCTTATGGTTTATGTATTATATAGTTGAGAAGTTTGTTCATATCTATGGCTTACCCTCATTTAACCCTCAATAGCAGCTAGTATATTTTTCATATCATTGGCTGATAATTCTCCATGGATCTCTTATGTCTCTGCACATTTCTGATTTTTTTTTCAAGGATATTTGCACAGCGTTTGCCTCTGGAAGCTAAAAAAAATGTCTATTTCTGGATGACACAATGCAGCCATATTCAACATGTGTAATTCCCATTATAAAAGACACAGGTCCCCTAAACTCAGGGGTTCTTTTCTGGAATGCAAGCACTAAGTATAGATACCATCTGGCCCTCTTTCCATCACCTTTTCAGAACTGGGGTTTTGGAGGTCTTACAAAAATGATGACAGTCTGCATAGTGTGATAGCCGTGACTAATGGCTCTGACACAGGAGTTTTGTGCCATCTATCAACATCACAAAGCACTGGCAGTCAACTTGGTAGGTCTCAAGTAAACTCAAATTTTAGAAATTTCTCAGTTCTTGACAATTATGATCAGTTGTAAGAATGAGTTAAATCTGTCAAATTTTCCCTTGAACAAAATTTGACTATCACGGCTTGCCCTCTCTCACTCCAGAATTTCACCAGGATCTCACTAACCTCTTGCTTTTCCCCCTTCCTATTTGAAAATTAAATATATATATATATATATATATATATATATATATATATATATATATATAGTCTTAGTCTTTAATGTCTCCATTCTTAATGAGTAACAATTCTTTTATTTAATCTAAAGTTCTCAAAATACTTACAAACGTAAGGAATTAATAGATTGGCACCTTAAAACTCATCACCATTTCCCCTGCTTGTTCTCCTTCCTTCACTGTGAAATTCATTCTCTTAGAACATGAGTGAAGTTTTTTTTCATTGTATCTTAGTTGACATCACATTATCCTCCCTAAGCAGTAACCTTATACTTACTTAATTTTGTTTTTCCTACCAGGGGAAAAAGTAATGACTGTACTTTCCCCGAGAACTGCTCTTACCTTTTAGTTACAACTGTACCTTGAGAAGAGAGCATTAAACTTTCAAGGAAGGAGACTAAAGTGAAATCCATTTCAAGTGGTCCTTGCAATATAGCAGGATTGGAAACATCTGTCTCTCAGTCTGCTGTCAGCAGCCGGTGCTCGAGGCAGAAGGAGGAGGGTCTCTTATCACTGAGTGGAACAGAAGGGAGAGGACTCCCTGCTGGGTCGGGGAGCTGTCAGACCTGTGCTCTCCAAGCACACCCCTAGCATGCAATATTGATGGGCACCATTCTTGGAGGAGGGTGAGCAAGGGAAGGAAGGGGCAGTAGGTGTCAAAAGAATTTATTAACCCAGTGAGGTGCAAGAATGTAATGAATAGGAAAGTGGTGGAGTGGAATTCATAACAGGGATTGAAAAACAAAGAAGAAACAATGATAAGAATCTTTTTGTGTTTTCAAGATAAAAGAAGTAGCATTGAAATTGGAAACATTTCCAAGCATATATAGAAACTAAGTTAGGGAAAGTTAAGATTTAACTACATGCAACTGAAGGTCAGAGTATTGAAAGCTATATTTCTCTATATAAAAGAAGGATATTGCATACAACATACAAAATAGTAAAAATTCAACATTCTAATTTATGATTTTGCAGAGAGAAAATGCTTTATGTCTCATGTTACCTAAACTATTAAAATAAACTTTTTGGGAATATTAAATGCAGAAGATATGGAAAAGAACACAAACCAAAAGTTAGCTGCAGAAACAAAAGTAGAAATTCAGCAATGATCAATGATTAAAATTTTGAAGGCTTTTCAATGTCTGACAAAATTATTATTAAGTTATGTACTAGATGGGATCTCAGCCTGCCAAGACAAAGCCTTCAGAGAAAAATTTTAGTTTCCTGTCAGAATATCTCATCCTTTGCTCGTTGTTATCAGAGAGAACTTTATCATAGGTAATTTATAAAACGTTCATAAAAGCAGTTGCATTTGCCTTTCATGGCATACCTGTAAAGGAATTAGGATAAATACCTATACTATCTCTTTGTTTAAAAGAGGAAACTAAAAGCTAGAGATTTCAACATACTTCCCTAAGCCCACAAAGCTGGTACAGGCAATTTCAATCACCAGTCATTTGCTTTCTTTCACAGGTGGTGTATTTTGGGGTTTCCTCATGCTTTCAGGTCTTGAGGATTTTTTTTTTTTTTTTTTGGTCTGTTTGTTAGAATGAGCTCAAAACTGCTTCACTGAACGGCTCTCCATCTTCCTCTGTGTGAAGATGGAAGAGGCCTTCTATCCACACACGTGTTTCCTGCAGGTCCCTCAGGACGACAATCCTACCTCAGGCTCAGCTGCCTTTTAAAGCATATGGTTTCACATAACTGGCAACTTGAAATATCTGCACTCTAGGTATCTGACAGGAAATATCTAACTCACTTGCTATCAAAAGCTCAACCGAGCGAAGAAAAAATTATTTATGGAGGCCACTTTGAAAGAGTGCCCAAAATTTCCCTCAAAGGCCAACATCTATCCCTGGATTAAACCGGAACAGCTAACTGTTATATCCTTGCCTGAATTGCAGGATCGTGGTAGAATTATTTTAGTGCGTTTATACTTGGGTCTTATACTATCTAATTACATCGGGGACACTAACAGAAGCAGCCCTATGAAACTCATTGCTCTTTTTTATTTTAAAGATGTTGCTCATCAATATTAACAAAATGTCTTCTTTATGAGAAACCAAAGAAGACCTAATTATACTTCCTTAGGCCATATTTCTTCCTCATGGACACATGGATCTTGTAATTTGGCATGATCCACTCTTTATAAATAGGATTTCAATAAATGAACACTTCGTAGTGCAGTGAAAGAGTAAGATTTAAATAGACCTGGACTTCATACCCACCCTGCCTCAGTCTTTTTACAGCTGTTGCTTCAAACTGAACATAACTGAAGCACACTAAGAAATGATAATGTCAACTACTGTGTCACAAAGTTCCAAACACCACGTTAATATAAATGAGAACTTTATCCTATATGGTTACCTGTGTGAGAGAATTGTTGTCCTTCATCTTCACATTGTTTTATTATTTAAATACAGTAAGCACAATGCTATTTTTAATTGCCTCACCACTAACTCACACCTTAACCCTTTCTCCTGGGGTTTCACCTTTTAAAAATATCCAAAAGGCCACAAAGTCTTATAGCTGCTACATCAATTTTTTTATTGTTTCTCTTTCTCTGCATTAATTTTAATAACTCTTGTCAAACCACTTCCTCCATCTTGAAATCCTCATTACCTTTGATGATTTCATATTATACTTACAGTCATTCATCCTTAGAACTGGCTTTTAGTGGTGGACTTAATTGGTATCTGCTCATTTATAATGCTACACACCCGAAACTTATACAGTGCTATAAATGTTAATGAAATTTAAAAAATAACACATTGAAGACCCACTCCATGTTATGCTAGCTGCAAGCTCTGTATTGATTTGTCCTTTGCTTATATGTCCTATTAAATATCATTCATCATAGCTAAACCTTAAATAAAAATATTTCCCAACGTTCTTTCCTCAGTTGTCTTCTTTCTGTCTCTGAACCTTCTTCCTGGAAGAAGGCCCTCACTGGTGACGCTCCACCTGGTATTCAGCACAAACCCACATCCCTCTCTGTGTGAACTCTGTGGGCATCAAACCCAGAGCTCATCCTCCCCACTAGCTCCCAGCAGCTGTGCCTGGCCTCTTTGACAGCTCTCACCGGTTTTTAGAGTGCCCAACCTTGATTCCAGGGTATACACTTTATCTTTGCCAATATTATGCTGCCCTTCTAGTCAGTGAGGACATAATTCTTTTCTCCTAAAACATACTCACTTCCTGTTCTCCCACATCCTGGCCGGCTTTCCTCCCCTTCTCCTCATACCCAGATTATTGTCACAGGCCAACCAGGCTCCCAGCTTTCAGGGGAATCTTTCTAGTCCCTACTCCAATTCATCCACCGACATCACCAGATCAGTCTTCCCAAGGCACTGCCATTCCTGACTCACCTGGCTGCTCAGAAACTGCCCATAGTTCCCTAGAGTTCACACAAAAAAATTCTATTCACCTTTATATTTGAAATGTCCACATTAATTTTTTAGCCTTTTGAGAAAACTATTAAGCATGTACAGAATGCAGGAAAAGGGAAGATGAACACTCATATCTGCAATTCAGTTTGCTTTTCAATAAAAACTGACAAAGGGCGTGATTTCAGTCTGAGTCACTCCTTTCTAAACTGGTACTAGAAACAAGGCAAAAAGTCCCCACTGCACAAATTGGATCCACAAAGATCCACAGAGAGCTCTGGCAGCCAGGAGGAGAGAAACTGCACGCAGAGCCTGGCAGCTTGGCTTTCTTTTTTGTCAGAGACAGCTTGTCCCATTTCGGCTGCTCATCTGCCCTTCAGCTTCCTCTTAGCATGTATGTGGTAAAGATAAGGGCACTCTTGTCACATTCACTGTGTCTCATGTAATTAGGTTCACACCTCCCTTTAGGCAGTTCACGTCAACAGATGACCAGTTGGATGCCGTCCAGCTGGAAAAACACGCAGTTTTGGATGCAATAAAGGGAATCAGACAGAAGGAAACTGGAGAAAAGTGATGACTTTTCTATAAATGCCTGGAAGTAACATCCTTATCTCCTGACATCTTCATGGAGTCTTCTCTGAAAGAAGTTCCATCTCGGATCCCATGAAGGAGAAAAGAAGATTAGGGAGCTCTAGAAAACCACTGCCAAGAAGGAGCCATGGTAAGATGGCGGAGGTCCCTGTGCGCTGCTGCTACAAAAATGACAGTTCGCAAGCAGGAGAGCGGCGGGTGAGAGCGTGTGCGTGTGAACGCAGTTGTTTGTCGGAAGTCTTGGCTGCGTGGCTTGATTTCTCTAAACCCTAGTTTCTTCATCTTGAAGTAGAACTCATCAAAACTGGCAGAGTTGTGATGAGGCATAAATGGAACTACAAGTATACCGAATAAAGGGGAACGGTGCTTTTCTAAAGCACATTCTTATCATGGTATTTACAAGAAAAGCACATTTAGTTAGGAGAAATTTAGTAGAGAGAGGGCATTCTCATATTTAACACAGTTATTTTCTTGTGTATGTTCCTTATTTCATGGTCTTTTGTGCATATTTGCTTATGAAATCTTGAGGTTACTTTAATTTCATATTGATAAACAGAATTTTGACTCATTCCCAAGTCAGTAAACTAATTCCCTCCGCACTTAAGCTGGTTGGCACAGCAGAGTGATTTCGAATTTTTTTTTCCTTTAGACTCAAAGGCAGAGGGATCTAAACGCAGAAACGTCTAGTTCAATCAAGTTTCTGTTTTCTCTTTCCTTCATCTAAAATGTACCATTATCCTGCTCTGGATGCTGACTACACTATTGGAAGGGAAACCCAGGGAGGCGTTCGAGTGTAGGGATCTTTCAGCACGTCCGCAGCCCCAACGAGCTCGATTCTCAGCTAAAGACAAGAGTGATCAGATGGGGGGAAAAAGAGACCAAGAACACCTAACTGGTTAGCAGCACAAAGCACCATTTAATATTCCTGTTTAAACAAAATGTCCATGTTGGTGAAGGCCTGAAGGGAGGGAGGCATTTAGGGCTAACCTGGACTCTGGGCAAGAGAAAGAAGAAAAAAGGGGGGCACCTAAGAGTTTGCTAATCTTCATTTTACCTGCTGTAAAAGAAGAGCACTCTCACTCTCAGAATGTTAGTCTGCATTGAGAGTGAAAAAATGAATAATTTGATGTGAGAAAATAGAAGAATTTTAGTGATTTTCTGTTGTTCAAATTCAAGGTGCAAATAATGTTCAAGGAATTTTATCATTTTCTTAGAGTAGTGTTTGTGTAGGTAAAGTAAACCACAGAGGAAAAATGTTCTCTGGGTCATACTAACTCTAAATAACAATAGCTCTACCTGAAAGCATAATAAAAGAGCTTTTTGGCTACCAAAGAACAAGCTAAAAATGGATGTTTTTTTGAGGACAGAGAAGGGAAGAGAAACAGTATAAAGTGTTAGAATGATAACCTAGTTCTACATTTACCAGTCAGACTTTGCAGTTCGGTAAGAGAGCTGAAGAGCCCATGCCTTCCTTTCCTTTTAGGAAAGACAATTACATGTGAGCGTGTTTATTTCAGCAACATCTTTTATTTTAGGATCTCAGGGTACATCAGGCCTTTAAAACACTAATGTAACATGTGCTCTTTATATGGGAAGTAATCAAAAAAGACAGTGTATGATTTGTTAGTGGCCAAACTGAAGATTAAATTTAGGACTTCTAAGCTCCTCTTATTATTTTTAGTTAAAGTAACTTCATCTTTACAATTTTAGCACATTCAAACAGGGGAGGGAAGAGCACAAGGGACACTGGTCATGGTGCATGGGTGACTTGGTGGTGGGAATTTTACGGGGACTACACCTGAGAGGAGAAAGCAAACATTGTACAAAAAGGAAGAATGATATAAAATATATACAAATAAAATAAAACAAAGCAAAAACAATTTTAACACATTCAAAATAGGGTCTTTTGATTTAATCTAGTTTAATTAACCTTAGATCCATTTAGAAAGGCCCAGTTATGAATTCCATAGGTGCCACATTTAAGGAGATTGGTAATACTTAAGCTAGAAGCAAGTCACAAAAAGAAGAACCTGTAGGTGAAATAAAGTGCTAGGCTGAGGTGGCGGCAGCAGGTAAGGGGTAAAGGGGCTATCTAATTTTTTTGGTGATGTTTAACCCTGGCAGGAGACTAGATTCCATGAAGATGTCTATCTACCCTCAGATCTCTGGATAATCTATGGATCACACTTCTGACCTTTTTTTTTTTTTTTTTTTTTTTTTGGCTATTATAGTTGCATGTCCCCTTGGGAAAGAGTTCTGGACCTCCCCCTATACTCAAGACCTACAAGTGTCTGAAGCTTGAAAGATAAAGAGAAATAAAAGTTGACATCTTATAGATGTAGGGGGGAAAAGCTAGCCTGGGAATAGAACACTCAAGACAAAAATATATTGAGTTCATTCTATCTATTGTACAGTTCTCCTCCAAGTCAGATACTGATAAAGTCAAGTGCACCAGAAAAAAAGCATATTTACCTCATATTTTCTTTCCTGTGTACAGTCACATACATTTCATAGACTCTCCCTTGGGGAATGGCCCCAGCGGGAATCAGCAAGCTTACTCCTGAATAGAAAAAGAGAAAAACAGTGTCATAAGACCTATGAATTAAAAGAAAATTCACAGAATGCCTTTGAAGCCAGGGAAAGGGAATGAGGGGATTTCGTGGTCGTGTAGTCATAAGCCTGCTTCTTTTTCCCTAAAGACATGTAAATATTCACAGCTGCCTTACTTTCCTTCCTTACTGGCCTTATTTGTTACCACAGCTCTCTGTGAACCGTTAATGGATTTAGTTAAAGGAATGATGTAATTTTTTAAATTCTTGTTTTATTTAAAGAATAGACAGATGGTTCTGCTGTTGTTTTCCTTGCAAAATGAAGGGAAAATCAACAACTGCTCTTAAAATTTCAAACAGCTGTAATGATGCATGGTTTCTAATTAAAAAAAAAAAAAAAAAGATTCAAAGTCCGGGGGAAATGCTAACCTCAATAATGCTAGACAACATTTATTCTGAAATGTTTGATTTGCATTACGTTTTCCATAACAAAATGATTCCTTTTTTTTAGATTTATTTATTTATGCATATAAGCTGGGTATAGGTCAGAAATGTGGGGGAGGGTTGAGAGGATTCACCAGAGACAGAGTGGGGAGCAGAACAGGAAGATTGACTGAAATACACTGCTAAGGGGAGCAGCGGGCGAGACAGAAGAGGTGTGCTGTGCCATGTGAGAAGCTCCCTGGCCAGGTATTGAACTCGTGCCACAGTGACTGCAGAAAGCTTCATAGTGCTGCGACTTAACCTGATGTGCCACCAGGGAGGACCAACACAATACTTCTTGAAGAATTACTTTGAGAAAGTGAATAGCAGCTGCTAGTTTAGTCACAGCAGGTCAAACAGGTTTAACTCATTTTTAAAAAAGATTTATTTATGTATTTATCTATAATAAACGGGGTGTAGGCCAGAGGTGCAGGTGGTGAGAAAATTCACCAGAGATGGAGTGGGGTGCAGAACAGGCGGATTTACTGAAATATACTGCTGAAGGAAGCAGTGGGCAAGGCAGGAGAGGTCTGCTGCACCATATGTGGGTTAGCTCCCTGGCTGGAGATCGCCTTATGGGTGATAGGGCTGAACCTTAACCCTGAGGCCACCAGGGAGGCCCCAGATTTAACTCATTTAATTGGCGCAGTTCTAACATATTGGACTAAACTCTGCTCTATGTTAGCTGTCTGTAGCAGGGATTGAACGTGAATTTACATCAGAATAACCTGGAGGGCTTGTTAAAGTATAGATTCTGGATCCTGCCCCTAAAGATTCTGATTTAGAGGATTTAGCAAGCAGGTAGTTATAATAAGTTGCAGGATGATATCAACTATGATGGACTGCAGCCCACATGTAGGATCACTGTCCCAGGCCACTGCAGTGACACCAGGAAGGGTGATTTGAGTGGGTAACACCTCAAGATATTTGGTTTCATGATTTTAATATCAATAAATGCAATTTAATGCAACTTACTACAAATTTATGGAACATCATTGTGAATGAACTATTTGGCACATTGTGAAGGGCAAGAAGCACAAAGTATTATTGTCTTTGAGCGGCTTTTGATTTACTAAGCAAGGAACTGGAATATGCCGCCTGAGCGTAGGTCAATAAGGAAACTTGCCCAACTAAGTTCGGAAATTTCAAGAACTTACAATACGGAGTCACGTAGGGAGAATTGTTCATAAGCTTGGGCATGACTGGTTGACAATATTGAGTTATGATCTTCTTGAGAAGGAGAGTATTGAGAGTTGTGGTGTGGGAATTAGAACCTCACATTAGTGCACAGAATGGCATGGTGAGCACAGAGTGGAGTATGAAGCCCACAGGTGAGTCTAGGGCCTCATTGAAAAAAAAATTTGCAATGGGAATAATAAAATCCACTTTGTGTTTATTATGGGGATGGAATTATGGATATAAAATAACAAGAATAAGTTGTGACACATATTAGGTAACTGTTGTTAATCTACTTTGTAAAATAAGTATGTCAATTACCATTGCCTACTACATGCAAAGTATATTATATATGGTATCTCCCTCTTTCCCATTTAAGAAGCTTTTATAATAATTCATATACACAAATGTAAGAGGTGTACAACTGTAAAAGAAGGGAGGAATCCAGTGAATATCAAGGGAAAAAAACCTATCTTGGGAATAAGATCATGTTTAAACAATGGAAAAAATAGAGTATATTTTGATCTATTTACCTGCTAAACTACTAAAATACATATTGAAAATCATGATTTTTAAAGAACATACAATAGCATTATGAGAACTTAATGCAAGAAATTTATAAAGTAATTTATATATGTGTGTGATTTCAGCATTGAATGTATTAAAAAGGAAAATGATATTACTTTAAATATTCAAATATATTAAAATATGCTTTTAAAAGTATGGTGTAAAAAATTGTCAAGTCATTGAAATGGGGGGAAAAGTTAGAGGTAGAATCAAAGACAAAGTTCATATTCAAACCTGAGACAATTTCTGTATGTTACTTAGTGAGTTGACTAGTTACATATTATATGTTTATGCTACATGAAAACTTTAGGTTAATCAAATTATTTCCCAGTGCTGCATTCATGAAATACTCAGTCTTGCCTAAGGGAGATAAGGTAGATTCACAGAAGACTCCATTAACCTGCTTATGACCAAATTACAAAAACCTTATTTTCTTTGATTAACAGATACTGAATTTTAATCAAACATGATCAATCATTAACTTACCATTTAAGACATTCATGCGGCTTGTGCTCTAAAAGTAGTTAACACTGGTCAACAGTGAGATTGTTACTGACTTAAAAAGGCCCTAATCTGCAGTATCTTGGTGTGCTGAACATGAATATAAACCTGAAAATTTTTTACTAGCTCTCGTTTTGAAGATATTTCATATATTTTATATGTTTCACCATGTAAATTTATCCAGTAGGACTGCAACAACATCCTAAATCAGCCTAGAATGATGTAATATCGCATCGCATTGCATAATACCATCATGCACACATTATCCAGAGTTGACTGCATCATTTTCTGATGTAATGCAATACTACTGCCAGGTGGCTGCTGAAGTAAGCTGACGTCGGCAGTGCACTATAGATAGCCCTGTCAGAAAGGTTGAGCATTGGAAATATTTCGGACTTTGTGTGAGACAGTTTAGGCTACTGTTCCATAGAACTGTTATTATTTTATCCATTTAGGCACAATACAGAACAGTCATGCCTCGAAAGTGCGTTAATAGTGTGGACAATTTCTGCTCTAGTTGTGGGGAAGTGACATTTGCCAACCAGAAGAAAAGTAGCACTTCTCAGGTGAAGAAGGCTTATCATCTTGACTTCAGATGCAAGTTTGGTGACCAAGACAAGCCTTGGGCCCCACATATATGCTGTACTACATGTACAACACATCTTTCGCAGTGGTTCAATGGCAAAAGACCGTCAATGCTGTTTGCAGTCCCCATGGTGTGGAGAGAGCCAAGCAACCACATAAAAGACTGTTAACTTCTGCTTGGTTCTTCCTCTTTCCAGCAGAAAAAAAAAGCAAAAGAAGTAGAGAAAAGTCTACCCAAACATTCCGTCTGCATTGAGACCAGTTCCACATGGTGAGGGACTTCCTATTCCGGAACCTCCAGCAGAATATTCTCTTGATTCATCAGATGAGGACAAGGGTGAGCCGACCTGTTCTTCTCCTGTTCCATCAGCCTGTTCCATCAGCCTGCAGTGATCCAGATTGTCACTGTGGTGCATCATCAACCCCACACAGACTAACACAGGAAGAACTAAATGACCTGGTTCGTGATTTGGACTTATCCAAGAACAAGGCAGAATTGCTAGGATCAAGACTCCAACAATGCAGTCTTCTAGAAGAAAATGTCACAGTTAGTTTATATCAAAAGTACCACCAGCAGCTGGAGCCTTTCTTCAGAAAGGAAAGTACTCTGGTAATCTGTTCCAATATTGAGGGCCTCATGAATGCCTTAGAAATCACTCATGACCCACAAGAATGGAGACTATTTCTAAACTCTTCGAAACTGAGTCTTAAGACTGTGCTTTTGCACAATGGAAACCGTCTACCATCTATTCTATTCCTGAACAGCTGTTGTACAGCTGAATTTCTGAGACAAGCAAAGAAATTTAAGAAGTAGTCTATGACTTGATTTTTTACAGGTATTAACTATAGGCTTATTACTATTGGCATGCATTCCGTGATGTAAACATCAATTTATTGCAGATTACAAAAAAACTGGAGCCAAAATTAGAATTTGACTGTCATATTCATGTTGAGCACATACAAATTCATAGGAAATGACTAATTTTATTTTAGTAACATGACTTTTGTAAACATTTGTTGACCAGTGTATTTAAATAATAAATTAAAACTAAGTAATAGGACACATGGTGAAACTAGGATTCTAAGTTGACATTAGAGGTGAGTACCTTCTAAATACTTTGGCAATAAATAGCAAAGTTAGTAAATTAAGATTTGATGTCTATTATGATGTCCTCTGATGACCTAAAAATCAGTATCCCAAAGTATTGCTTCCTGTAGCAAATTGTGCCTGACTAACTGATATGCTTTCTAATTAATTTGTCCTTTAAAAGTGTGATGACAGCAGTGAAGGCTTCTGGCTTGATGTTGCCTTCTGGAGCTCTAGTAAAAAGATGGTCAATACAGTTCTAAATTATAGCTTAGCAGAAAGTTGAGTATAATATTTCAAGAGGAGGTGTTCTCAGAATTAGTTAGAAGAAGAAAAATGGCTTTGCTGATTTTGTCTGAAGTAATGTTTGGTTTATGTTGAGATTTTGATTTGGCTTAGAGAGGTTACATTTAACATTTCAGCCTAATGAAAATAAAAAATATCTTGGTATAAAAAATATTTTTTCCAAGCTCTACCATTACAGTTTTGATCTTTAGGAATTACCTGAATTAGGAACAATAAGGTGGCCCCCAAGGGAGTTGAAGCTGCCAAATGCAGTGCAGGATGGGTCAGTTTGCCTTGCTAGACTTTGATTCTTCAGATTAAGAGCCTCATTTTCCAACAAAGATTGGGTCATCTGAGGGGACAGCTTTGATGCAAACTCAGAGAGGTCATCTTGGGGGGTGATAGCACCTGAGGTGTTGTATACTTTGATTTTCAGATTAGGCAGTGGATCCAGAATTGGAGAGTTGGTCATTGGGATTTTGTCTGAGACATCATGCAAAGCATAGACAGGTCCTCTATACATGGCTGCAGCGGAAGTGAGATCTGGAGGGACAGCTAGGAGGTCTGAAAGAGAAAGGAAGTTCATTTACATCCTCCATTCAGGCAACTCGCATTTGTTAGACAACCCCTTGCACTTTCTGAGACAACAGTAAAGCTACTCAGTAAACATTTACACACACAGAGACACCTCACACACATACTAAGGTTGTACTGAAAATTGGGCCATTACATAACTAGGATCCATTATTTTTTGGCTTCAAGTAAATAAACAAGCCCATTGAATATTTTGCCTTTTAGTCTACTCATTACTCCTAATGTATTTAACAATCTCAAAAAATTGGATTCCAAGACAGTGATCCCCACTAGGTGATTATTAGGTAATGATTTCCCTCGTCTATCTAAATTTGAGTTCATTTGTAAAACGCTGTATTCACAATGATACAAGATGGCTTGTCAAAAGGAAGACAAAAGGAAACTAAAAAAAAAAAAATCAGTCAACCAATCCATGTACTTTTCAATTAAAAGTTAATAAGTATGACAGAAATCTGTTAAAGAAGGGAAAATTTATTTGTGTGACTTTCCATTCTAATTTGTTCATGTGAATGAAGTTAATACAGTAATGAACAAAGCAGTTCAAAATACCTGTCTTCCTCGAGTGTCCTTTCTAACTGAACTGGATTACTTCATTTTCACCGAGTTTTGAAATCACACAGGGAGACTGATTAGATGCATAAGTGGTAAGTGAAGGGCAATGTTAACTGACCTTGTCTCGCTGCCTTGATGTTCACAGGCTGAAAGCCTCCGTTGAGTGCTGAGGAGTCAATTATATCAGACTCAAAGTCACGATGGTTCTTCCGATACACAAATAGGGCCACAACTACAGAAATAGCCAGGCAAACTATCACGGCTATCACGATGCCAACATACAGAGCTACATCGTCTGAATCAGGAGCAGCTAGAAGGGAGAAGGTTACATTGGACCAACTGGTTAGAGAAATTTCCCACAATACTACATATCATTAAAAATTTTTTCAGATATTTATTGCCTTTTTATTTTTTTATTTTTTAAGATTTATTGATTTAAGCCGGGGTACAGGCCAGAGGCATGGGGAGGTGAGAGAGTTCACCAGAAACAGAGTGGGGAGCAGAACAGACAGATCTATGGAAATACACTGCTAAGGGGAGCAGCGGGCGATGCAGGAGGGGTCTGCCGCGCCGTGTGGGAATCTCCCCAGCCGGGCGTCCAACTCGCGTCGCCTCTGCCGGCAGCTCCACAGCACAGTGCTTAACCACTGCGCCACCAGGGAGGCCCCTATTGCCTTTTTCTGGGTCAATTTAAAATCTGTTTCAAAAATGATATGAAGCAGGGGTGGGGAGGGATGATATGAAGCAACTGTGGCATTTCAGCAGAAAATTGTCCGTGATTTCTTTTTTGTCCTCACTCTTCATCTAGCCACCCACTAATCTATCTTCAATTGGGCAGCATAACAGACCATTTATTAGGAGGCATAAAAACAAACTAGAGCTAAAAACCACCCCAACCCACAGGGGGAAAAAATTATTTTGATTAAAGGTGAAAAAATTTGGAGGGTGGTTTTGAATTCACAGATAATTCTTTAAAAACATAAACACAAACACTCTGTTAGAAATAGCTGGCATGTTTGGAATCTACACATTTATAGAACCAGAATATTTTTCTAAGTATTACTCCAAGTCATAAAGTTAGTTTCCACAGCACTCTGTTTGCTTTTACCTAAATCAATGAAGGGGCAGGTGGGAACGGTATACGTAAGCAAAGCAAACTTAGAAGCAAACATGTTGGATTTGAAAGGTGTGCTTTCAGAAACCAGATCTGGCGAGCAGAGGTCAATGTCAATAACTCTGGGGACTTCAATACAGATTCAGAAATACCTCTTAGAGTCCTAAGCGTCTCATAGACTCTTGTTGGACATTTACATTTGAGCTAGTCATTGCTGGAATAAAATATATGTAGCTCTCCGGTGCACTGAGTAAGATAAAGTCTGGTTCAGTCATCAGAAAGGTCAGACTACCCCTGAAGGCAATTAAGCATTTGACCAACACAGTGTTCAGTCAGTTGGGGGTCTGCTTCTGGGAAAACCAAGAAGAAAATTCCTGCAAATGCTGCACATGGCTTGGTGGTATAGCGTATGTTTTCCATTCAACTGCAAAAGGCAACAGACGCTGATAATTACAACGAAACAAAAAAATGAAATATTCCCCAACCCCCACTGACACCTTTAAGTCTTTGTTTTTAGTTTTCCATGACCCACAACAATTTTCAACAAAGTTAACACTGCTCAGTATAAAAAAAAAAGATGATTGCAGGTGTTCAAAAGCAAACTTTTTAGGTTCAACTTCATATACATGTACATTTTCGGGGGAGATGATATTCAGATGTGAAAGTCTCATGGTGTAAATATTGAGGAATCACTACTCTCTCTAAGGTTCATCGTCACATGATTTATATGGTGAAATGACTGGTTACCTGGATTACCAATGATTTGGGCCACCGACACGCTCACATCATGTTATTTCTGATACAATGACTGTATAAAGGGGTTCCTGACTGGAAATCACCACGTGGCTTTTAGAATTTTGTGTTCAAATTTACTATATGTGAAAGGATGTTTCCTTTTTAAACCACCATCTTTCCCAATATTTCCATAATACTCTCTTTCCCGTCAGTCAAGTCACAATTGACAGTTTCAGAAGACTGGTGATATTCCACACACTGCTGGATGTGTGAGCACTGCTCGCAAAGTGCTGACTTCACTTTGCTAGTGGATTTTATTGGAGGCCTTGTGGCGGCATTCTGAACTCTGGTCAGACTATTCTAACTAAATCCCTAATTTTTTACTTTACTAAGCCATGATTACTATTCAACATTCATGATTTCTAACTCAAAAGATCTGCATTTTCTCAGGTTTTATTTTTAGCATTTGAACCCTGCCCTTTATTTATATCAGCATATTTCATGATATGTTTTGTCAGCCACTGGGATTCAGGCTTTGAATGGTAGACTGATATATTTTAAAGCTGGCAGGGACTTGAAATGACCCTTTCTTCTCTTCAGCAGTGAAAATCTAATTTGTTTTTCATGTTAGAATATATTAGACGCCTATTTCCTGTGTGCACATCTGTGATCGAAAGAAAGGTAAACTTGAACTGGGGGCAATAACATTAAATGATTATACAGCAACATAAAAACCAAACATCCAACTTACAAGAAAATCCATATTCATTCTGGGTTCTGTGTTCGGTTGAAATAGGATAAATGAAACCTTGAAAAAAACAAAAAATGAAAACGAAAATGGGAACAAAATCAAATTAATGAGGGAAACAAAATGAGAGGCATGAAAATGGTTTAATTAAAAGAATAGAAAAAGAAACCTGTGGTCTTTTAAACTTCTGGTTCAGCACGGAATTATGATTCTGTATCTCCTGTCTGCTCAGGAGTCTAACTAAGAATTAATAAGTAGGCAGATTGAATTTCAGAGTAGAAACTGGTCTCGAGTCACTAACTTTGGAGTGCTTAAAGTCTTTCTTTTATTGAGCATAAACTCTAATGGATCTAATTTATTTCAGACATCAAGGGTCATTAGCATAAGGAAAATCTTTTTTCCTTTTCCCTGCCATATGCTTTAATTCCCAGGACATATTCAGTATGACTCTAAACAGTTTTTTTTTCTTATTTAATCATAACAGCTTGCTCTTGGTCTAATAGAACTAAAGAAGACCTGTAATCACTGGTCAAAGGTTAAATACCCATTTACTGAACTGAGCAGAGACTACCTCTCCCTCCATCTCAAAGCCCCTTTTTGGATTTTCTGTTGTTTCTTGCCCCTCCATTTAATAGGAATCCAATAGGTTTTTCAAAGTGACTAGACAGTTTGTCAATACAAAGGAAACTGAATGCTTTTTATTTGAAATCACTAAAAAAATCAATAGAGCCTAAAGGTTATAAGGTTATTTTAGGGCTTCAGAAAAACTATGTAAATTGGGCAAAATAAGAATCTCATCTCAATAATGAATGCAAAAATATCATTAGAAATTTCAGTTTTCTTTCTTTTAGTGTATTTCAAGATAGGAACATGATGATAATAATAATAATAATAATAATAATAATTATAATAATAATATAGGAGGAGGAAGAGAAAGAGATGACGAAGAGGACTGGGAGAAAAAGTTTCAAAAATGTGGAACGTGAACTTTTTGAAATGAAAATTTTAAAAGAAAACCTGTAGTTACCTAACATTTAATATTCTACAACATATGAATTCATCAAATGATACAGTACCACTCGATAATCAAATGAAGATGAATAAGCAGCATGTGAATCAAATTTTCCTGGTAATAGTCAAGGACAAAAAAAAATGTAGAGAAATGGCAAGATCCATAATTAATGGTTGAAATTTAAAGGGATATAATGTTTTAATACTAAAGGTAACTGTAAATCATGCCTCACTTATATTTTTTGTAGTTTGCGGAATACTTAGTTGTTACAAGCTACTTACCTATTTGGGAAACTAATTCTGGAGAAACATGCAGTGCTCCCTTAATGAAAGAGATGTTTGCTGTAGCACAGACAGGCTTGCTTTGAATTAATTTTTAATGTTTTATTTTAGAGCATTGATTGCAACTTCCTACTCAGTTTTATAAATATTATATTCCTTTCTCCAGTTGTCTGGATCCATGATTTGGTTTGATTTTCATTTTTAAACACTTCTGTCTGATAATAACCTTTTTCCATTTGTATTCTGTGAACTCAATAAAGGGACATGTAGGACATACACAGACATTAGAGAGAAGGTTATTTATTTTTGAAACCCAAAGGCTTAAAGCAAAACAGGTTCATTGCTGATAAAGGAGGCCAGATGGGTAATGCTATTAGATTGGTAGGGATGATGACAAGTAGGAGGACATTAAAGGATTTATCTTTTTCAGGTAAGAGAGCACAGTAGAGAGTATAAGATGGAGTATTTGGGGATGGTCTCAATGAAATGTCTGTCCTTTCAAGATGCTGAAGAAAGCAGAACTGTGCCTTGTAAAAGAAGCCAATTTCTAGAGAGATGAAACATGGCCTGGAATTTCTCCCTGTGAAGCAGTTCTGGGTTTTCCTGGGTTTACCCCCTTAATTCCCAACAGACTTCCTATTCCTAACAAACAGATCAAGGAAAAATAAAAGGGAACTTTATATTTTGATAAAAATCTCAATTTCTCCACATTTATGTAGCTCTGATCCACTCAACAAATGTTTTTGTGCCTTATGGTATTTATCTGAAATTTCTATTTCATTCTAAGCACAAAACATTCATTTTTTCATTCACTCACTCATTTATTCACCTTAACACTTTGTGTGCCGGCCATTTTCTGTGCAACCACATGAATGGTATAAGCATTCAATAAAACACACACAACTCCTGAACTACTGGATATTAAAAAAAACAGTAATATCTCTCATAAAACACCTTACGCTTTCACCAAAACAATGTGTAAAGCTTCTAGAATGAGTATGATCAAAGAAATAGCTCCTAATAGTTCCAAATATTCCACTGTGGAGTGAAAAACCGGAGACTAGATGAACACGTATTAATACGTGAGCGGACCACAAAGTGCTAAATACTCTTTTTTTAAAGATTTATTTATTTATGCATACAAGCTGGGGTACAGGCCAGAGGTATGGGGTGGCGAAAGGGTTCACCAGAGACAGAGAGGGGAGCAGAACAGGCAGATCGATGGAAATGCATTGCTGAGGGGAGCAGCGGGCAAGACAGGAGAGGTCTGCTGCGCCATGTGGGAATCTCCCCGGCCGGGTGAACTCGCATCGCCACTGCTGACAGCTCCACAGCGCTGCGCCTAACTGCTGCGCTACCAGGGAGGCCCCTAATAAATACTCTTGAACAATATTTTATTCTGGGTCTAAAATGGGCAGAGGGTTACAATGGGAAAAGTTTCTGCTTTCATTATAGTTTAACAGAAAAGAAACAAATACAGGAAATAATAAATAACATCATTGGAAAGGCTGAAGACAGTGGTTAAAAAGAAAACAAAAGAATATAATGTGATTTGAGATATAGGGTGACTTAGGGAATCCAGGAGGAATTTTCTGTTGAAAGGAAACTTGAAATATAAGATGATATCAGCCAAGCAAAGATCAGTGGGAACAATATTTCATGAAGGGGGACAGTAGATGGAAAATTCCTGACAGAAAAATGGAGAAGTTGAGGTAGCGAGTGGGAAGTGAAAAGAAAGGGTAGGGCCAGGAGAGGGGGCAGCAGCCAGATCACCTCCGCCTGGTGGTTCATGCTGAAGCATTTTGTTTTTATTGTAAATGAAATGCAAAACCTATGTTTAAATATACTTTGAAGTGATCATTTTGGCTTCTCTATGGATATAGATCCAACGGGAGCAAAATAAGAGGATTTTATGGATTGTTTCTATAACCTACGACTGGGAAAAATCCATGAATCAATATCAATATATTTGATGTATCAAGACATTCTATGAAATGCTTGTAATTGAGGTTGTTCTGGAATAAAATCAAAATTAAAAGTCTCACTCTTACTCATTCCTCATAAGAATGAGTAAAACCAATCTAGATGAAGTGTTATTTTACAAAACGCAAACATTTAAAACAGACAAGTACTAAGGACACTCACCAATGGCTCAACACTCCAATTTACTCTGTTACGGAAACACTGATAAAAGAATTCTGGATGGCAACACTGTAAAACTTTTTTCTTTTTATCTTTTCAAAACACTTCTGCCACTACACACCTAAAACATCTCTTAGGAGACCGAGAATCAGAAAAGAAGGGGATTACTGTTCCATCCCCTAAATGAAGGGACACAGAATCACTTTCTGGGGTTTGTTTTTAAGCTTCTCCATCTGATCCGTCCCACACAGAACAACAGGGGATATTTTCTTCAGCTAATGAGGTGACCTGCTGAGAGCAGTGCTTGCAATAATGAGAAATAGCATTTCTGGTAGAACGCAGGGCAAAATAATTGTTTTCAGTCACCATCAACAGCCTCTGCTTCATGAGTTGAGGATTTCAGTTACCTCTAGTATTGGCAAGTAAGGCCACCTGACTAAGCATCACAGTTGCTGGTCAAATTGGTGAGATTTTCAGTCTCATAGACTTCAGCTTGAACTGTGCTTCTGCCCCTTCTTCAGCCAAGAGGTCTTGGTCAAACTCCTTCCCATCTTAACATCAGACCTCTCATCTGTGTGAGGGGATACAAATACTTCCACATTTGTAGAAAAAACAATGAGATTGGTAAAAGTGCTGATACTTTTCAAGCAATCAAAAAATAACGATACTGATGTCGTGTTGATTCACATTATACATTCACTGAGAATCTGGGTTCTTACAGGATTTTGTTTGTAGCATCAACACAACTTATTATTTTATAAGCGACCTTTCGAAATTTGTTTGAATTTATGATTCCTAAGTCAGTATATACAAGGAGTCCAGTTTTTCTGAGAAACCATGAACAATTCACTCTTTTAAGTGTTGTATACTTTCACCCTCTCCTTGTAAACAGATGTATTCTTGGTCTTTGTGGCTTCTGGCAAAGATATAGTGACCTGTTTCAGGAGAGAATTTCCAGGGCCAGAGTATAAATTGATATTAAAGTGATTTCTTTGTCAGAGGTGGTGCCGTGCTAAAGGGAGTGTTTGGAAATAGGGCAAGGAAGGGGTTTTTTGGTTGTCATAATATTTAGGGGGTTGTTTGTGGCATTTAGTGAGTGAGGACCAAGAATGCAGAATGCCTGCGACCGGAGGAACAGTTGTGTCCTGAAAGAGCTGTCTGGAACAAAACACTCCTTTATTCAGGACAGCTTTCAAAATGATCTCTCGCTGTGTAGACGTGCACAGACCTGGGCTCTGAAGGCCCCAATGGCCGCTCGCATCTCAGCACTGCTGCTGGGGTGTCAATGGGGAGCAGTGTTCCTGCTGCAGGAAATGCTCTGGCCCTGCAGCCTCTGTCTAGTGTGGTTGGTTTTATTTTTATATTTTTTTAAGATTTTTTTTTATTTATGCATACAAGAACTGGGGTGTAGGCCAGAGGTATAGGGAGTGAAAGGATTCCCCAGAGACAGAGTGGGGAGGAGAACAAGAGGGATCTACTGAAATACACTGCTGAGGGGAGCAGCGGGTAAGACAGGAGAGGGCGGCTGCGCCATGTGGGAAGCTCCCCAGCCAGGGATGGAACTCCTGCTGCAGTAACTGCTGATAGATTGATAGGGCTGAGACTTTAACCCCTGTGCCATCAGGGAGACCACCTGTGGTTGGTTTTAAAGGCCATTTTTCTTCAAAGGAGAGATTTTCCTGACCTCAGAGTATAGGGATTGTAGGAAGGTTGTGCCTTAAAAACTTTAAGTGAAGACAAGAGCAGTATGAAAACCAGAGGAAGAACAGGCTGCTTAAATGGTGATGTTCTCCTCTGCCAGATGGCCATCTCCTGCTTGTTCTAAATATCCTCTTAAATATTTTCTAACTGGAAGTTTGTAAGGTTCTCAACAGGGCTTACAAGGGAATCAAAATAGACAAACCTTCAGCTGTAAAATAATTATGCCCTCAGATGTAATGTAAAGAATGGTGACTATAGTTAGTAATACTACATGGTGCTGCAGGGGTTAAAATTTCAGCACTATGGAGCTATCAACAGCCACCACTGCAGCTTGAGTTTGATCCCTAGCCAGGGAGGTAATCCACATATGGCACAGCAGATCTCTCCTATTTCCCCTGCTGCTCCCCTCAGCAGTGTATTTCAGTAGATCTGCCTGTTCTGCTTCCCACTCTGTCGCTGGTGAATCCTCTTACCTCCCACACCTCTGGCCTACACCCCAGTTCTTGTATGCATAAATAAAAAAAAATAATACTGCATGGTTTATTTGAATGTTGCTAAGAGAGAAGATCTTAAAAGTTCTCATCATAAGGAAAAAATTATGTTAACTATGTATGGTAATATGTTAACTAGCCTTATTGTGATCATTTTGAGTTGTATACAAAATAAAATCATTGTTATACACCTGAAGCAAATATAATGTTATATGTCAATTATTCTTCAATAAAAATATTAATGCTATTGAACTACTTCTCAAAAATTTTAATCAATAGTGAAGACACTAATTTTTGTGTATTTTTTTACATTTTATGATTATATTTATTTTATTTTTTTAATATATATTTTTATTGTTATTTATATCTTTTACATTTTGTATTCCCCTTGGGTAACCCACCACCAATTCACCCGTGACCCATCTCTGTGGTCCCTCATGTTCTTTTCTACTCCATTTTGTGCCCTTATCCTCCCCCTCCGACCACCCCCCAACTGTCTCTCTCCTATTTGGTTTCCCTATAGTCCTGTTATAAGTTAAACCATTCGATATTTTTCTCTTTCTTTCTGGCTTGTTTTGCTGAGTATGATCACCTCTAATTCCATCCATGTCACTGCAAATTGCGTGTGTTTATCTTCTTTCAATGCTGAACAGTATTCCATTGTGTATATGTACCACATCTTCTTGATCCAGTTATCTATTTTTGGACATGTGTGTTGCTTCCATACCTTTGCTATTGTGAATAGTGCCACAATGAACTCAACAAAAACAAAGCTAACAATATAGTCAAAAAAATGGGCAGAAGAGCTAAAAGGGCACTTCTCCAAAGAAGAAAAGCAAATGGCCAACAGATACATGAAAAAATGCTCAACATCATTTATAATCAAGGAAATGCAAATCAAAACCACTATGAGATACCACCTCACACCTGTGAGGATGGCACACATTAAAAATATAGACAACAACAAATGCTGGAAAGGATGTGGAGAAAAAGGAACTCTTCTACACTGCTGGTGGGAATGTGAATTGGTCCAACCACTATGGAAAGCTGTTTGCAGATTCCTCAAACTGCTAAACATGGAGCTTCCATACAACCCAGCAATACCACTTTTGGGAATCTACCCAAAGGGCACAAAAACACTAATCCGAACGGATACATGCACCCGTATGTTCATAGTGAAGACACTAATTTAAATCTACTGTTTTTTACTGTGCTTTTCATGCTAACCTTCCCATAACTGGCCCTCTGCCTCTCCCCCAGTTCCCTGCCCCACTCCAACACCTTTCTTTTATGTTTAGCTAAAGATGTTATTTAAGGTGTTCACTTTGGCAAGTTTACTCATTTTTCCCGCTTACCTGCCATATACACATAAGGCATACATTTTAATAAACTTTTGCTTCTCACTTGTTAAAAAATAGAGATTAATATTTCCTAGTCCATTCTTTTTCAGTTGAAGAAACTGAGTTCCAAAGATGAGAAGTGATATTTTAAAGCTAGCAAATGTGTTGAGATTAAAATTTAGTTTCAATTCTATTGGTAAAGTTGACAATGTACAAGTTTCACAATGTCTGACTCAGTAATGACATGCACATTCGTGTTGATTGTAGATTTGGAATGTTAACAATAATTTTCATATGTGATGGTAAAGTGACTTCAGGAATGAGTAACTTTTTCTAATTTTCACACTACCTCTAATTTAAAGGAAATCCTTTAGATGAGGGCTGGTTTGCCCATATCTTCAGCTGATATTCAACTGTTATAAAATATAAAAGCTCAAGACTATGTATCTCTAACATGGAAATTGACCTTTCGTTGGTTTTACACTGTAGTGGGTGACATCCAGCCCAGGGCTAGCATTTCTGCCATAACATGTCTGAACTTAATGAGTAAGAACAATGTGAAAGAGAAGTTTCCCTTAGAGGTTCAGAATAGGACTTCCCAAGGTATGTCACATTAGCATAAGCATTATTTGGATCTGAGGCCAACCAAGGCTCCACAGCTCATGAGGAACTTTTACCACGCCCTTAGCTACCATGAAGAATGAAAATTGGGTTTACTACCAGAATTAGGGCTCTTGTCAGAAATAACCTTTCTATCAGAGAGACCTACCTAAGTGGCAGACAAGTAGCTCATTACAGAGCAGCTGGTCTTCATCATATAAGTCACCCTTTCCTTGTCACGTGAGTCCTCTTTCTTTCTCTTTGAAACCTCAGGGCCCAGTGAAGAGGGGTACCAAATTGGTATTTCAACTCTAATGTCACTGGGGAGGCAGGCAGGAGTGATAAAACTAATGTCTGATAATCACACTGTATTTGGCATAAGACCCCTGATAATTGAATATTTAAAAGAGAAACACTGCTTCCCTCAAAAATGATACAACAAGCAAAAAAAGAAATAAATGTTAATAATTGGAGGAACCCTGTGCATCAGAAGAAAAACACATTTTAAAGCAATGAAAGCTGACAACCACTTGCTTCCAGCATGCAGTGAAAAAAGACTTACTGTAAGATGAGACAGATTTGCCTTCATACACTGGTCCTCATGCTAACTTGTGGATGTGGGTGGATTGTTTCAGTTCTGTGTGTTGGTTTTCCCTTTTAAAACAGTTTTTATTAGGGGATTAACAAAAGTTTCTGCTTGTAAGGTTATTTTTTGGTACAATTTGAGTTTTATTTAACTGAGCTGTTTAGTTTTGCTTCAGCTTGGCCAGGTCTGACACAGTAGACCAGAATCAGAAGCAACTTAAGCCAGGACCTAAGTCTGTGCTTTAAGTAGAAAGCGAATAAACTTAAAATAAAATCAGAAATTCCCTTAAACCTGATATATATTTTACAGTAATTTTAGTGCCCTCCGAAGTGCAAGACCCAGTGAGTCAGATTTAAGAAATGCTTACAAAGAAAATTTGTATGCAGATGTTTGCAACTTAAAACGCTGTCTTTAGACTAGCTACAGATTCCTAGTCAAATGGCAGATGGTGGAGTTTTATAAAGTGTACCTGCTTGCCTGCACAGTTTATACAGTATAATTCAACATGGAGATGCCTCTGTGACCTTTCCTAATCGATTTTATGGTGATGTGAGAACTAAACAAAAAGGATTGATTCATATTTTATATGGGCTTAATTTGTAATCTATAAATATGTTATCACTTAATTATAAACTGATAAAACCGTGTGTTTTATAAAAAGTACATGTTGTTAAGTAAAAGTACATGTTTTGGATAGTTTTTAGCGCATTTGTCTCTCTGAAGTACAGCACACCACTTTATAAGACTTGTCCTCATTTTCATGATCCTGGTATTAGAAAAATCTATTTCCCATGGATTTTCACTTATCCTTGACCTAGCTGCTTGGTGCTTCTTTTTGACAGTGACTTGATTCTAAGCCAAAATATGAGTTTTTTTTCCTTCATCCCAAGTACATTTTTTCTGATGCAAATGCTTTTCTTTAAAGCCTTATTGTCATTCAAAATAAAAATGTTCAGTTTTTTTTTTTTATTTTCTTTTAGGTTGGTTCTCATCTAGCCAGCCCATCAGGGACTGGACTAATGATGTCTGAGGTCATTACTGTCAAAGCTACTCATGGTCATTTATTATAATTTACCACTCTTCTGACGGTTTACTTATTGACAGAGGCTTAAGGAACTCAAAACAAATGAATACATTAATTGTAGGACATGACAATAAAAATAGAACAGGCCATTTGCTTATCACTTATGTCATTTATCTAAATTGCCCTGGTAAGTCCTGTTCCAGCCTGCCTGGGCAGTAGGTCATACCTCTTTAAATAGATCCAAAGCCCTGAATTTAGCAGTAAACCACACCCTTCTGACAATGAATAGCAAAGAATTAACATTTCAGGATGACAAAATCTTGCCTGATGACCCACAGCAGGCTAAGAATAAATGTCTGAAATTTAATTCAACAGTTGAGAGTGAAATCAAACTCACTGATCAGCTACCCAAATTTATATTTTTTACAGTTTTGTTTTGTTTTTTAGTGGTGAAAATGACAAATATTGAAAACAAATAATGGAAGTAAAGTTCAGTAATTCTGTTTGACAGTGACTTGACACTAAGCCAAAAATTCTCAGTTTTTTTCTCACCCCAAGTACTTTTTTCTGATGCAAATGTTTTTCTTTAAAATCTTATTTTCATTCAAAATAAATATGTTCAGATATATAAGAAAAGAATATATATTTGAGGATATGCTACAAGATGTAACTAAGGTTATCAGAACAAAAGTTAAATAAATGAAAGAAGCCAGTGCAGGTTGAAGAATATTAACATAAAGGATTTAGCAGTAGGATATTTATTTATTTATTTATTTATTTATTTTAAGATTTAATGTTTTTTTTTTTTTTATTTATACATACAAGCTGGGGTACAAGCCAGAGCTGTGGGGCGGCGAGAGGGTCCACCAGAGACAGAGTGGGTAGCAGAACAGGCAGATCAGAACTACACTGCTGAGGGGAGCAGCGGGCGAGGCAGGAGAGATCTGCCGCACCATGTGGGATTCTCCCCGGCCGGGCGTCGAACTAGCGTCGCCGCTGCCGACAGCTCCACAGCGCAGCGCTTAACCACTGCACCACCGGGGAGGCCCAGCAGTAGGATATTTAAATCCAGAGGTTAAATCATGGGGGAAGGGTGTTTATGGCAAAATAGCTTTTGGTTTAAACTGTTTTAATTATAAAGTTAAAATATTGTAGTAAAAATGTAAGCAGCTAGAAATTAAATAAAAATTAGAAGTTATGCAAGTGTTTTTTTAGTGCAAATACTTTATCATCATTGTTTCTTATGAAAAATAACAAACAATTAAATCCTATAAGGATTTAACTACAATTTTAATCTTTGCAATCCTTCCACGATACCAAAAACACTGATAGAAAAGTATAATGATGAAAAGTGGATCTTGGGCAAAAAGAGCTGAAATAAACAGCCTTAACCCTGCGCCTATATGATGATGAAGAGGGTCATGTTAGGTTGTGGTTGTAAAGGAGGACAACTTTCCCCAGCGCCTCAGAGTTTGGGAAATCCTAACGCTAGAAACCTTGAGTATGTCCTCTCACACGAATCTGTTTGGGGGCTCCATAGATGTTCACCAGACTTCTGTGGGCTAGAGTCTCTAACCACATCACTGCTTTCAAAAGCAGGAAAATGTTTTACCAGAAAGGGGAAAAAGCAAAAGTAAACTGCACTTATGATTCCGGAAACGTACAACACTGGGTTGGGTCTCTTCTTCACAGTCAGAATATTTATTTGCCAGCTGGAACACTACATATCAAGGACTATACAAACACAGCTATGGCAATTGACTCTTCCAAACTATAGATAAAAGCACTCACTGTCTGACACTCACAATTATGTTTTCCTATCAAACTGCTAGGTTGACAAGAATTTCACTGCAAACTGACTAGCGCCTTCTCAGATGCTTACCAGGGCGGTTATAAACACATCATTCTAAAGTCAAGAAATAACTCTTTGTAAGGTAAATCATTTCCCCACATTAAATGCACCTCGCATTCCGGGGTCCCTGGTATGCAGTGTGTCCACACCACAATTTACACACACAGTTCTGCCACTTCCGCTGGATGTGAAAATTAATGGAAGAGCTGTGTTGCATGTAAATTTTTTAATGAGTAGAAAGTGCTAAATTTGCAGACGGCATAACATTTTAATTTCCCAAAGTCAGGAAGTTCACTGATGCAGACACAATTCCAGGCAGTTCTTGTTTGTAAATTGCAATTTTAAATTTGTCTACTGTGGCGTAAACCCACTTCATCAAGGAGTAATTCTAGATTCAGATTTCAACAGCTACCTATACCTACGTAGGACTCCCGTCTTCAGTAGGGGCTAGAAACAAAAGTCCATAGGATATTTGCAATAATGAATACTCTAATCTTGTATGTTTTTTCGGGATCAAGCCAAATAGTCCTGGGATTGCCATTTTCAAAAGGAAGAGGTAAGCATGGAGTAAACCATTATATGCCAGCTATGGCAAAGTAGATCTTATTACAAATTCATGACAAAGATTATAAAAGTTAAATGCCTCAGTGCTTTTGTGTTGTGCGTGCAGGAAAACACATCTGGAAGGTGTGATCCTATACCTCTAAATCATACACAATGTTGTGAACCAGTGTTACCTCAAAAAAAAAGTTAAATGTTATCAGGTCTTGCTAATACAATCGTCAAGATAAAAGATATATATGCTTGTTGCTTTAGAATTTTCAGAGATTGCCTTTAATGCTTTTCCCCCTGGGTTTCTTTCTCTGTGTCTAGCGTTTCTTCTTCACTCCCTCTTTACTCCCCCTCCCACTCAAAATGATTTTATATAAATCCTAGTTAAAAGTTACATTGCAAAAGCAGGTGTTAGTTTACACAATTTTAGGAATGGTATAAATAAACCTAAACAGGTAGAGAGCACAAAGGCTCTTTCATTAAGACCTTCTTAACAAGATAAAATATTCTGCAGTACTAACAGTGAGAAAAACACTGCAAGTCACTACCTTCTCTTGTTCAATGCAATCCATATCATTTAGCATTCTTAAGGATTTCATTATTTTTTTTGTTTTTTAAATTGACAATATGCTAATAAGTCAAAATGTCCAGCTTCTTCATGCAACATTAAGAGACTCTGATAGCTTCTACTTACTCCTTAATGCATTCCAGTGAAATTAGAACAATTTCTGGATGTTTATTTGAAACCAATGTCCCTAGTGCAGGAGCTACATTTTCAGGTCAGTAAGGATATGTCCGATGTAATATATTCATGGCGTATATTGTACTTCACTATCAACTAATGTATATGGTTGGCCTAAAAAATTTAATAGGATTTCTGAAATTGTTTAAAACCATGACCTTGTTTCAAAAATAAAATTACACCATCTCACATAATGAGTCCCATTTATCAAGCAGCTTAAGAATAAGCATGCTTGCAAGGACAGAGTAATATGTACATGCTAGGCAACTAGGAAAGAATGCAAAACTGTAACTCAGTTCCAAATCCCATGTCTTCAAAATCCATGTATATGCACACACACACACACACACACACACACACATGCTTGATTTACATATTATTAGTAACTCCTGCCACCTAAAGTTTTAGACAAGGATTTTATTCAAATACATTATGCTAGTATAATTTAAATATTGTCTAATTTGAATCAATGTGGCCAAATTCCCAGGGCAAGCCAATGATATTGTGAGATGTCAAATCCAGGGATGCCTGCTGCCTAGGCCATGCACTGTTCCAGCCAGTCAACACCTCCCTTTTACAAAGTCATTTAAAATCGGAAACATAACAAAATAGTAAGCATAAAGAATGTGGGGAATAGAAAGCATATTTAAAAAGAAAAAAATATTTTTCTATCTCACTTGCCAAGAAAATGCATAAATTTCATTTATCTTTTTTCCTAAACATACTTTTACGTAACTATGGCTAAATGTATATATGAACCATATTCTGCTTTCCATGGTAAATCATCATAATGTAGGGCCAAATGCCATTTTATGGCAGTACCACGTACTACTTAACAATTGGAATTTACATTTCATAATAAAAAAAATGAATGTATTTGGTATATCACACATCTTTTGAGGTATGCATGTTAATTACTTAAAATGTATTCACTGAAGTAGGACTACTGGGCCACATGATATGAGCAATCTTAAAGCTTTTTACTCACATTGTCAAATGGCTTCGCCAAACAACTGCAAAAATTTATATTCTCGTTAGTTAGCAAAACACAAGAGATGCCATTTTACTGCACAGTTGCCATTTAGTATTATTATACTTTTGAAATATTTAATAATTTTGCAAATAACCCTCAAGCTTTTTGATTAAAAATGTCAACAGGCATTACCAGGTATTTAAAATACCTGGATTTCCAACATGTCTCACACAATCTAGTAATAGGTAAATAATTTAGAAAACTTCTGATTACTCAATAGAAAACTACATATTCTATAATCTATTGAATATAAAGTGTCCAGAAAACAAAAGTGTGATTTTGAACTCTGAAAAACAATAATCTCCAATGTGTGTTCTTAGGCAAAATGAGAGTTGAATTAAGAATGTCCCAATTAGATAGTCAAAGTCATTAAATGGACATTTTAAGAAAAGATTGAACAATATTGTAAGTTCTACTTCTTACCTTTCAGTCATTCTCTATAATTATGACCTAAGGATGTCTCTTTAGTTCATGTTTTGATAGTGTTAAGTCACCTGCTATTATGTCTCCCACTCTCCTTGACAACAGACTGTTTTGTTGGGTGATATGAAAGTGTTGTAAGTTCATTTTTGGGAATAAACTGTTTTTATCAAAGACCAAAATGTACTTAAGTTGTGGAGTGAACTTTAAAGGCGGGCTTGCTGTTTGCTTTTGCTGGTACCCTAGAAGTTATGCCAATATGTAAATTACTTTTGTGTGTGTTTGCTTCTTGTACTGTTGTAGTCTCCACAGAATTGTGGTTTTATTAGAGATGTTTTTAAGTGAAGACTTTATTTTGCATTTATTTACATGAATTTTCCTGTGGTTTGCCTGGGATAGTGGGTAAAATTTTCTAGTTGTTTTTTATGATGAGGCAGCTGTTTATGAGACCCGGTTTTATTCAGGGTTCTTGCCTTCAACTCTTGGCCTCAGGTCTTTTGCCTCTGTGACAAAATGGAAACCTTAACTCCCAATCTCTAGCTCCTGTATCTATGTCCAATACTCCTCTTGATTATTCTGCTATTTGCGCATAATTAACTCTCTAGATTTGACTTTCTAGTTCATATCTGACATTTGAGGATTGCTCTGTCTTTTGAACTTGACTCACTACACACACACACGCTACATGTATATACATGCCTTTTATGTTTTAATATTTTATTCAAGATTTCTACATATTTTGAGTCAACAGTGTACTGAGGGAGGAGATTAAGGAAGAAATGAATCTAAATATGATTGTTTAGAACAAATAGATGAATACAGATGACAGTAACATTTTCTATATATTTTACATTGTTTTGTTTTTCAGTAACAATTTGGTTTTAAAATACACTTTGTTTTCTTCGGTACTCCATATTCTAGTGACATTCATTATGAATGAATCTCTTCTCCTTAGCAGTTTTTATACATTTATATTTGAATCATCTATTTATAAATTTTGAGTAAATGCAGAGGTTGTACTGAATATCTGATTTAATGGTAAGGAGGCTAGTTTTATTTTGAGATAATATTGTGATACTAATGAAGGACTATTTACAAATACATTAAGGACACCTATTCTCTTAAAGAAAATAAATATCAAGTAATAATTATTAATTGCCAGTTGTAATTTTCTGATTGTCTTCCACTCCCATTTTTTTTTCTCCTTAATGCAAGCTTTGCCTTTATTGACAGTATGGTGGTTACACCACTAGAAAGACTTGTTTTCCAAATAAGATCTAGGTGTATTATTTCTTTCCAAGACTTTGGGAGTAATGCTATGGTAGAAACACCAGTTTACTGGTAAACAGAAAACATAACTTTCACTGTAAAATGCTATGATTACAGAGAGTAGCAAAATCTCTGGTTTTTATCATTGAGGAAATCAATAGCAGTGCAGACTACAATTATCTGTTGGACTAGAGTGGATAAAGGAGAGCAGATGAAAGAGTTTATTGACTTAGTAGGAACTATTAAATAGCAAATCAGAATTGTAGAAAGAAATAGCATTTGAACTGGTCGATTTTAATCGAAACGTGCAAATGTTTCAAGAATTAACAAGAGACTAGGATAAAAAAAAATAACTAAAACATCAAAACATCCCTCTTGCAGCCTTTCCCTCTCCCACACAATAATTTACTATTAATATTGGTAAAATAAAAAAATAGGAAAAAATCTATTAGCGGTATAATTAGCAAGAGATCCTTTGCCCTCTCAGTTTTAATTTGAATATTTCATGTTTGTATTTGAAAAGTACCATAATTTAAAAGTTGTTACTTTGTGTAGTAATAAAAGGCCAATGTTCCATCATGCAGCACTTTGTTCTTTGTTAAATAGTTTGGGAATTTTTAAATATGCACAATAGAAGCAGTAGGTATTAAGTCACCCAAATGTGAACCATAATACTGAGAGGGATGAAGGGAGAGAATAAACCTTTGAATATTGCTATTTTTCAACCATACATTCAATTGTTCAACACTAAAGGAAGAATATTAAATTATGAAAATGTCAAAAAGAATAACTCATGTATGGAACATTTTAATTTTAATCTTCAACTCAAAACATGCCCCTATAGAACTAAATGCTGTATCTTTGGACACAGAGTTAGTAAACAGCTGAATTCTTCTCATTCTTGCATTTTTGGTATATCCTTATGAAATGCACTTTAGCTGTTCCCAAGTCATTTTGTAAACAGAAGCTGTGCTTTAGCCACAGGAACAGCCAGTTCTCAAAGGATGTACATTGCTTAAAGATCAACTGGGTTTTTGCTTGCCAGTAACATAGTAATTTATTTGTTTCTTTTTAAGGTCTTAAGATTTCTTCTTTTTTATTTTTTGTTATTCGGATATCTGCTCTTACCATTGCTTTTCAATACAATACTGGAAGTCCTAGCGAGAACATTAAGACAAGAGAAAGACATACAAGGAATCCAAATTGGAAAGGAAGAAATTAAACTATCACTATTTGCAGACAATATGATAACATACATAGAGAATCCCAAAAACTCCATAAAATAACTACTCAAAACTATAGATCAATTCAGTAACATAGCAGGATACAAAATCAATGCACAAAAATCAGTATCCTTTCTATACGCAAGCACTCAGTCTAAAGAAGAATAAATTAAGAGAACCATCCCCTTCAAAATTGAAACCAAAAAAATCAAGTACCTGGTAATAAACCTAACAAAAGAGGTAAAGGACTTCTACAAAGAAAACTACAAAACACTGTTAAAAGATTTTTTTTAAAGGTCCCTGTGTATCTAGGTTCTGGAATTTCATAAATGTAGTGAAAATAAAATTAAAAATTTTTTAGATAGCAAATATAAACACTTGTACACAAGTGTATTTATTTGTTTGTATTCCACAATTTGCAATGTATTATAAGCAATGTCAACATGTCATCACCATTAGTTCAGACTCAAAGACAGTATGTTATTTGATCTGTTTATCTATGTAGATGTGATTTCAGAACAATTTATAGTACCTTAATTCATGGTCATTAAAGAGATGATAAATTTTGTACATCTTAAGGGTTCATCAAAAAAGAGGTTAGAGTTCACAAAGTATGGAAACCAAACTACCATGTCATTAAGAAAATCTAAGGAGCACACTTATGAAAAATGGGGAGTGTTTAGCTTCCAGCACTTATTCTATTACTCAGACAATCTTCTAAACCCATTTAAAAATTTTATGTTTTATAAACATTATTTACTCTATATAAATACTATAATTTCTAACACAAAGCCAGCATCAAAGGGTTGTGAAGGTGTTCTTAATGAACACTTACTGTAAATGATAAATCTACCTGCAGAAACATTTCCTGTTCTGATAATGTTGTACTTTACATAAACATTGGTTCAGTAATGACCATGAATTAGGAATAAATAGCTTTCTTTTTGAAAGTCAAGTTGACTGTTTGAGTTTAGAATGCCCAACTGTGCACTCCATTAGAACTGAACTATGGTTCCCTGTTCTGGAAAGAATGACAGTCCCTCCCTGTAAATGTCTAAATCCCTTTCTGCTCATGGGAAAGCAATTTTGTGTGTGTTATTTGTTAGCTGGACACAGATACTATTCATTCTGTTCCTAGGAGGTTAAATTTTACAATTTTGAGAGAGACCTTGGTATATTGGTATATTATTGCAATTTTTGTTGTTGTTCAATGAATTCTTCTAATAGTTCCTTCAAAGAAATCTAAGTGGTTAAATTCAGGCCTCCCAACTGTCTGTCGTGGGCTCAAATGGACTTACTCTGCATGCAGAGCCCATCCGTGCAGTTCTTGGACTGCAGGACTAGGCCATCGCAGTCTTTGCCTCCGTTCTTGGGAGCTGGGGCCGTGCACTCCCTCCTGCGCCAGTGCGTGCACTCCGTCCCGCAGGTGGACCACTTGCTCCATGACGTCCATCTGCCATCCACTGTCGCGAAAAAACCAGCATTAGGTCAGAGGGAGAAGCAGTTGTCTGAGGGCAGAAGGAAGTGGGCTCGAAAATAAATAAAGCACAACAAAAAACTTCAGAAAAGACCCCCCAGAGGAGTTCTGCATTCATTTTCCATGCTGGGAAGCACATTCTCTATGCATCATCATATTCTGTGAATTTCCCTACTAGATGTGTGGCTGCTTCCTCACGGACCAAGACGAAGGGTCGCTTACAGGCACACAAAGAAACCAGAGCTGTAACCAGAAACTACATTAAAGTACGGAGAGAGAAAGCCGCATGATGAATTAGGGTGGTGGGCTACAGGTGACTGGGTGGTGGGTGCACTATGGTGGCGATGTCTGATGGAGATATCCTAACATTACCTTAATTAAAAACAAATTTAAAAGATAAGTGAAGCAAATTCTAAAAATCAAACAAGCCATAAACAATGCATATATTTAAATAAATATAAATCTAATTAAAAAAAAGTACAACATGAATGGTGGCCCCCTTTTTCTATTATGGTTTCATATTGAAAACTAGGAGACCTCTTTTTGGATCCAAGATGCTTCCTGCATAGAATCTTTGGAACACTGCAAGCAAACCTCTGTGCAGTTTGAGAACAAAGTTGGCACAGTGGAGAGAAATAAATCTGTCCATCTACTTACCCATCTACCAATCCATTCTCCCTCTCCCACTCCCTCTCTCTTGTAGTATGCCACAGGTCTTATAGATCTCATACTATCTTATAGATATATACTGATAGAAATTCTGTTTATTTTAATAGTTTGAATAGTTTTTAAAATCTATATGGTTTCACATTAAAATTATTGCGCAAATAAGCATGCTTACATGAAAATATGATGAAAACATTAACATTTCAACCGTACAAAGTTGGCAATATAAGCTACTTCCAGCTATTAGGAAAAGAGACATTTTCTTTGATCTAAACCATCCCAAATCATGTGTGCACATGCACACACACATTTCAATTTCAAGACAAAATGCTCAATGCATTTATAATTGTGGTAAAATAGAGGAGAGTACAAGACACAATACTAAAATGTTAAATCTACTAAGTGTTAAAATGTGTTCCAAAAATAAATAGCTGTCAACAGATTTAGTGTGGACATTGTTCTGATATTTACAAATCAACACTTGGGTATATAAAACTATGGGTTGTATTCTCTCCAGTTCATTTCATAAACCCAGCTCTGATAAATCTTCTATTAAATGATAAACAGGTAAAACCTGTGCAAAATAAAGGGAAGTGTAGAGACTATTTCTAAATAATGAAATTGATAATACCCAATTGAGTATACTAAATTTTTGGATTTCAAAATAATTTTAGCTTAACTTTTCAATAATCATTTTGGTCCTGGAAAATACTGGCTTCAATTTACCGAGGGGTAGTAGTTGGTAAAAATATGAGATAAACACAGAAAGTTGCTCAGAGGTAGAGAGGTAATAATGCCATAGGTTCCACTGCAAACAGCTCACAGAATAGGTGACCAACAAGTACAGATAGTGAAGAGCTGAATGCACAGTATTTTCAAAATCGTAGCCCATGTGTCACAAAGCTTTGCCTTCTGTTTAATTCATCCCACGCATTTATTTGCCCTTGCTCAGACACTGACACTAAATATCAAATATCTCAGCGCAAAACATTTTTTAAATTTCATTTCCAATTAAAATTTCCACGGCTTTCGGAAGATCAAGGGCTGTTATTCCTGAAGTGTGTGGTTTTCAATATATCTCAAATCCATTGAATTATAGAACCTATGATCTTAGTTCTGGCAGTTCTGTTGAGTAATAGAGAGGGATTATATTCATAAGTGTTTAATCTCTTGCTTAATACTATTTTGCATGTTCAGTAACAAAATCAAGTATCTCTTTTGAAGGAAAATACTTGATTTTTGAGGAATGAAAGCATTGAATTGTATGATGATTTAAATGTTTATCGCACATTCTGGTCAAGAATAAGGCTTTGTAAATACCCCCTAAAACATGTTTCTAGGATGGGAAGGAGGGCATGAGGACAGTAGGTTATTTACCGGGACACAGCGTGGTACAGGCTATTTTCTGCACACTCTGCCCTTCACAGAAGGCACCGCCATTGAGCGGCGCTGGGTTGGTGCAAGTCCTCGTGCGTTTCTGATACCCTCGTCCGCAACGGCTATTGCACACAGACCATTCTGTCCAGGTGGACCAGCCTCCGTTTACTGGAAGAAGATAAGAAATGAAATGTGGGTTAAACCTGTGTGCATGCACACACTGCCACACAAACCAAAAATAGCACTTAACAAAATATAATCTCCCAAATGACTATTAAAAATAAATATAAAAATGGACATCATCTCATTCAATGTCTTATTGAAGAGCTATAGAATCTCAGCTCAAAGATAAATAAAACAAATTACCCAAATCTACTCATTTACTCAGAAAAGCAAATATGATTGTGTTTTCCCTTGGTATTCTTAAAAAAACAGCCTCTTACCTATTAAACCTCCAAAAATTACTTTTGACAGCTTATCTCAAGTAATAAATATTTACATACTTATGCCAAAAATGCAAATGGGTTTCAAGTAAGGGAACTGAATAAAATCAATTTGCCTTTTCTTGATAACAAGTGATTATTTTTCTTTAACATATATAAACTTTAAAACTTTTTAAATGATTTTCAGTTAGTTTCATGGACTAAGAAGTGAATTTGGTAAACAAAATTTTATCTTTCTGGATTTTAAACTAATTGAATAGTTATTTGGATTGGTAATTAGTGGATGTAATTGAAATGGGCATCCATCTTGTGTATAAAGCGAATTATGTATGGTGTTTGATGGAACTGTCAGTAGAGATGTGATTATAAATTCTATTCCCTAAAACTATTTTCTCTTTTCACCACTGAAGATACCACTCTAGAAAATACTCTCATATTTCATACTTTAATGAAGTAAGTCTGTGAAATTTTTAATTAGGCAATTTCTAATAAAAATTATTTGACAGCTAAAAAGTTGAAATATAGCACAACCAGTGTGTGTGTGTTACTCATTCAGATAACACAAGCCTTACACATGCACATCATTTGTGCAAATTTCCTTTTCTAGAAAACTATGTAATGAATGTTTTAAACATACAGACACAGAAAAGAATGTTTTTACAGCAGACTTTTTAATGCAAAAGTAAACATCTGAAACTGTAATTTTAGCATGGTAAAACAGTAAGCCATATATGTTTGTGTCATTGACTTTTAGTCAGTCATTAAAAGTGATATCATAGAAGTCTACTTAATAATACATGACTATGCCAACATTATGCTTTAAGTAAAACAAAATTTATAGCCCTTATTTTAAAATCCTATGTATGCATAGAAAATACCAGTAGTATACACATTGATCTTTTTAAAAGCTATCTGGATGATAGTATGACAGAATTATAGGTATTTTCTTCTATGTCCCTTTCCACATTTCCCAAATTTCCAATAATGGATATATATTTACAATCTAAAAGTGATATTAAATGTATACAACAGACAGACAAAAAACTGGTTAGATGTATATGTTTTCCTATGGACTTTTGATGAGCCTAACATATGAGCTGGGTGAACTTATTTTATGAGGCCATGGAAAGGACAAGCAGGTGGCTGATGGGTAGAATTGCAAGTAGTACTCTGAAAATAGTAAAAAAAGCAAAAAAAAAAAAAAAAGCAACTTAACCTACTCAGTTTTACAAAACTCCAAATGGCAAGTTGATACTAGGTTAATAGTATACGTGTACTACTCTGCTAGGATTTGAATGAGAAATGAATAATTACAAACTTTCAGAGACAGAAAGGTCTTTGAAGGGCCTCAGCTTACTTCCTCATTTCATGAAGAATACAAGGATTCCTAGTATTATGCCTAAGTAACCAAATTCAGTTAGAAGTAAAACTAATCGTAGAACACAAAACCACTAAGCCAATGATGATTTTTGATTCAAAATGCTTAAGTTGCTCATTTTTTAATCATTTCTACAGTGCTCAGCATATATTTATAGCTGTTGAAAGAATACTATAGATAAGAAAAAAGATTTGCATGTATATTAAATGTCTATACAATACATCTATATAGAGTGTGCCTTCACTAGTTATTTATGATAGCACAAGCTATGATTATGCCCCATTTCTCCTTTGAACTGCCAAAGCTGTTAATCAAGTCATTCATGCAGTTTACAAAATATAATAAGTAGGAAACATTTTATTGTGACTTAAGAAAGGCAGTATTTACAATTCAACATAGCCATTATCTTGACTAGGAAATTAAACCTCACAGTATTCAATTTAAAAAAGTAGCATGCATCTGTCCTATCAAGAAAATGGCAGTTTTAATGCATCCATAGATTCATGCTTCGTAACATCACAGTGGCTTCTGTTCACATAACTCCCTGCAACATGAGTATACAACTGCCCAAAGGGTAGAAAGTACTATGAGCTGGACACGTGTCCGCGGTTGTCGCTCCTTCACCTCACCCTGACCTCAGGACTCTGGAGTGTCATGTAACAGTGAGGCAGCCAGGGGAACATCCTCAAATCCTAAATAGTGGTCTTATCATTCAGGAGGTGGTATAACTTCAAAATACTTCCCAGGGTTTTTCAGTTTCTTTGAGACAATAAATCAAAAATAAATTAAGAATATCTGATGTGCCTAGCAGAGTAATGTTGAACATGATGAGAATTGCATATATCTAGAGCAGTCTGTCCATCTACAACAGAGCTGAAAATTTAGCTGGGGAGATGGAACTATTAGTGAAATGACTAGAAAACTACCTACTGCTAAATTTTGCAGGAAGGGAAAGGTACCATGTGGCAGAGCAAAATGGGGTGGAAAATTGTTTAGTAGTTTTGAGAGAGGAGATGGGTTAGAAAGAGCCAGAAGTGGAAGTCTTGAAGATGTCACGATGCTGAGCCTTGGCACAGGGTAGGATTAGAGCCACTTGGGATGTGTAGATGCTTTCACTCTGAGTGCCCCTTTGGAGTGTGTAAAGCAAATTCAGGCATTAAAGTTCCCTGATACATTTGAGGAACAGGTCAGTTCCCGTTTTCCTTAGGCACTGTAGTCATTGAACTGAGTCAAGACCCAAAGAAATAGCAACAGGCTGATTTATGTGCCTTCATTTACCGATTTTTTCTAGGCTTTAGGTCTACATGGTGAGGGGTACTGACAGGGGAGAACTTGGAAAACAAAGGAATCTGAGGTGCTTAGCAGTGGATTTCCTTCACTGTTCTCTAAACTGACTGATAAAAGTCTTGGAACTGCCAAAGCTAGTGTGTCTTGTATTGGGAAAGCAGCTAAATCTCACTAGACACACGAGAAGCTGAAGGAGAACAACCAAGGGTTTTGAAAAGAGGCTTTTCTTTGATGTTTTAAAATGAAAGTGAGAAACTGCTGCTGATATGAACTAACTTGAGATGCCAAAGCTCACTTACCATAGACTATAACAGTTGCAGTTGTGCTTTTCCTCTTGGCAACAATGTTTTTGGCCACACAAGTGTAGTTTGCTGTGTCAGAGAGGCGGGCCTGCTTTATGATGAGGTTGTGATCAATAGTAATATAGAAATTCCTATCTTCAACAGGATCAATTATGTCTTCATTTTTCAACCATTCCACCTAAGGATGCACAAGAGAAATAGATAAATCCCCAGTATGGCTCCCTTGCTAGCTGGCTATTCTAACTTGTGTTTTATATCAGGGATAACATTATCTTGTGAACTTCTGCAAACAGGGAGGAAAGAACTTTCTGAGGTCAGGCTAAGTATCACTCACCTGCCAAACATACTGATTCTGGCTGTACTACATTATTCTCAAATGTCAATGAACCAATTGGGAAATACAGTGTTCAAATTGTTTGTACTTTGCCTTGCAGGCAGGAGCAGGGAATGTGCACTGCCAAGTTCAGAACCCAATCAAAAATAATAGGTTAAGCATTTCAAACTGAATTCAAACCTTTTGCTATTTGATTTGTTTACTCTTGGCAACTTACCTGATGCTTTACAAAAAAAAGAATACAGAACTATTTAAAAAACTCAAATGGCATCTTAGACATCATATAGCTTTAATAAAACATTTGGATGGCTGATGCAGCCTTGATTAAACATATGGATTAAATTTCCCTGAGATATGCTTACTTTAAAATGTAGCAAACACATATTGGAGACATAGCCAAAATACATGGAAAAATGAGAGGTTTTCTAACAACTCTCGATACAATAGAAATAATATATAAATCATGCTCAAATCACTCCTTTTGCATATCACTACCATCAAATTTTTGGTTCTTGATTTACTTCTAGGAAATTGAACCTAAGAAATAGCCATTCAAAACTGTTAAACCATTTTTCCCCATGCAAATAATATCAATTTAGCAGTGGCAATGTTTTTCATACAGATTGAAAGGAGGGAAATATGTCAGTCCTTACAAAGAATAAACTACTTGTCCTGTAAATTTTTCTTGCTCCTTTTGCTATGCAGTTGTTTCCAGAGAGCAAAGCAATATTGATATTCATAACTCTTTAATTTTCCCTTTGCATTATTGTGGATATGCTTACAAGTAACCTTTAGTGATGGGGAGTCAATATTTTTGTTACTTTCAAAATCTTAAGGAGCTTCCCCAGCACCACAGAACGCCTGGAAATTAATCTCTAAATCTGCCAGCAACCTTGATGTTGTACAGCACTAAATTGTATATAACACAGGGACTCTAAAACAATGTTCTTCTATTCCTTAGAGAAAACATCACAATTTAAAGGGAAAAGCAACACCTATCAACAGTCCTAAAATAAAGTATGAGGATGTAGATAAGAGCAACTATTTAGTAGGAGGTAAATTTTGAAATAGCCAAATGTTTTTGGTATCTACACTAAAGGTAGTGAGGAAGAGAATAGAATCCATTTCAAACTGTGGAATTTTGAAACATCTATTTTGTTTTCAAATACAGACTGCAAATTTATTCAGGGCTATGCTTGGGTATATTTGATCAGATACTAGTACTCAGTTGATCTAAATTTTCTCAAAATTTGGTCCTATGAGTGTGCTAAATATGATCTTTCTCAAAGTACAAAGGTGGAGGTAGGGAAATTTATACTGTTAAGAATCTACTTTATGAAAATTGAAAGCTGACATTAGTAACTTTTGAATGGAATATTTGCCTAGGTTATCTCCACCCTAATAAAGAAAGCTTCCTCTTAAGAAGGCAGTCCTGGGCTCCCTTAACGTGGTCTTGAAGTCCTCCTGCTTATTTTCTTGAGCCTGTTGTGTTTTTCTTTCAAGGACTCAGAAATTCTACTCTTCTTTGAAAGGCAGCCCCAGATTCCTGGATGCTGCTTGGATTTAGCTTCAGCTTTCCTTTTGCCACTGCCTCATAGGTGTGAAAATAAGTCTTAGGACCAGTCAGGATAGAATCTAGGTTGTTACTCTCCAGAGTTCCCCTGCAGGATCAGGCTGAAGCCACTTCCTTGAGACTTTACCTGAATCTACATTCTTACTTGGCGAGTCCTGTTCTCTCCAGCTTACCTCACCTGCCTATGAAACTCATCTGGAAGACTTACTATGAGAAAACACTTCACCCAGACTTTTATCTCATGGTTTGCTTCTGAAGAATAAGATATAAGTCATGACTATTCAAACTATGGTTTTTAAATGTAGAAATGTCAGTTACAGCAGTGATACTATTCTGATCATAAATAACAAAGAGATTCAAAGGTTATCACAAATATTGAAGTTTTTGAGGGGTTTGTTACATGGAAAAAGAACAATTTTTTGCATAGCTGACAAAAGATTGAAGTAGACATAGTTGATTATTTGTAGTATGATCTTTATTTTCTTATATCTGGCTTTGCTGTTTAATATATATATATGTGTGTGTATATATACACACACATACACACACACACACATATATTTATCTTTTGTCAGTGAGGGGCACTGAGTGTGACCTAAGCATCCAGGATCCCAAAGAAGTGGGTGGCAGTCTGGGCTTATGAGGGGCACTACACTCCTCCCCTATGTCCAGTTTTAACCACAGAAGCTTGTTCTGATCTGATTCCAACACTGGGCTCATCTGTATGTCTTTGTTGGAAGAACCAAATGGCTCTAAGTCTAGGAAATTGCTGTAGGATCCTTATGCTCTTAACTTCTGGCAAGATCCTCCACCCCCAGTTCCTTGTGCCCCAATATTCCCAGTATAACAACACACTGTCTGAGGCCTTTATCTTTACAGAAACTCAGGTCCAACTGCAAGTCACAGATTAGCTCTTTTAGCAGAACACTCACTATGCCATGTGCATTCCCATTTTTCATCCTCCACAGTCTGGAAACCTTTCTATGCTGCCTTAGAATACATCAGCAAAATCTTGCAAAATTTTGTCCTGTTTTTAAATTGTTTTCTTCATTTCTCTATACTAAATCCTGGCTTTTTAAAAAAAAAAAAAAGATTTATTTATGTGTACAAGAGTTGGGGTGTAGGCCAGAGGTGTGTGTGGTAAGGTGGGAGGGGCAAGAGGATTCACCAGAGACAGAGTGAGGAGCAGAACAGGCAAAGTTATTGAAATACACTGCTGAGGGGAGCAGCATTTGAGACAGGAGAGGTCTGTTGTACTATGTGGGAAGCTTCCTGACTAGGGATTGAGCTTGTGCTGCAGTGGCTGCTGATAGCTTCATAGTGCTGATACTTAATCCCTTGCACCACTCAGGAGGCCCCTAAATCCTGGATTTTAACACTACTTTCACTACTCTAGTCCATTCTCTCCAAACATCTTTCTTATGAATATCAAGTCATAAAATTATACCATTTTCTGTAGTTATCCTGGAGCTCTAAGACTCACAGTTACTTTATCCAACATAATTTCTGATTATTTTAACAAATACAAAGAAGACACTTGAAACATTTCAGCTCCTCAATTCTAGAGGGATGATCTATACATCATAGACCATTGACAAGTTATAAAACCATGATCTGGATCTATAAGTCACTCACACTCATCTTTGATATTCTAGGCCAGAGGTTTTTAATCTTGTTTTCACTATAGAATAACATGGAGAACATCTGTAATATATTCATTCTAAACTCAACCTAACTATACAAAATCCAACACAGAGACACTCTGATTCACTGATCAAGACTGATTTAACATCAGTAAATCTTAAACTTCCCACTGAGTTGTGATTTACTGCTAAGGTTGAGAAATTCCACTTTCAACAATTGTCTTTCAAATGAGATTCCTGGAACAGTGGCATCTATGACACCTTGATAGAAATGCATACTCTCAGGTTCTGTTCACCTAGACTTACCAAATCAAAATATGTGTCGTAACAAGTATTTTAAGGGATTTATATGTACATTTGTTTAGGGCTGCTGGACCCAATTCCAAAGTGAATATGTGGGGCTTCTTCATACCAATAAACAATTCTCAAACACCACAGGGTGTTCAGATATTCAATTCTGACAATACTTACCCAGAGACAGCATAAGACTCCACAAATTAAAAGCTCATTCAGTCCTTCACTTCAGATGTCATTGGCAAGTCCAACCTGTTTCTTGTGTTGCTGGCTAATTGTCCAGATAGCAGAGCTTCTTATAACCCCCTTTTCGGGTTTGATTACTTTGAATGGCTCACAGAACTTAGGAAGTCTATTTACTCAGTAGAACATTGATTTATTACAAAGATTATATTTAGGAAAGCCATATAGAAAAGATGCATAGATAAATGCATGGTGTATAGATTCGAAGTTGGGAGTGGGGAAGATGACATCAGAGGAAGTTCCCTGTTGCAATTCTGGGAAAAAAGTGATCTAGATGGGCACTGAACTCGGAGGCATTTGTGACATGAGGGGAAGCCAGGAGAGTACCTCCTGGACACCGGAGACATTTCTGACCATGCATGACATAAGAGACACTTAGGAAATTGGACTCTAAACAACACAATGTCAGTGGTGTGGCAAGAGGATCTGGGAGAAAGCATTCAGGAGAGAAACTATGTTTAAACCTACACTCCCATGATTAAAGTGGTCTTGGCGGGGGTAGAGTTGCTTAAAGTGGACCAAACTGTGGTAAGATACATCAAAAGTGCCGGGGTGAGCCAGGTGGTCAGGACTCCCAGTGAAGAAGATAAAGTTCAGAATGGCGTGACTCCCTCCCTACCACCCACCCCCTTGCCCTGCTCAGGGCAACAACTGATACACTGAAGCTGCACTTGTAAACACCAAAGTGAATTGGCAACGAAAAGCCTGCCTACAGATTGTAGACATGCAGTTCTGAGACCCAGAGAGGAGAGCTATCAGTGGTACCACAGGCATGAGCTGCCTTCCCACACACTAGTGAAAGATCCCCTCAGGGCCTTCCCCACCCTCAGAAAATGAAGCTATAGATTAGTTCTCCCTGACAAAATGGCAAAGTGGAAGCTCTCTACCTTTAAGACAGCCTATTATATAATGACATAAAAAGCCATAAGGGGGAGATGGAAATATACAATGAATGGCGCCCTGACTCCTTACAGAATACTTTACCACACAGACAGAACAAATATCTAGAAGCCAACCACAAAGACTTAGAAGATCTTTTCTTCTTACTAGATAGAGTTCAAAACTGACATGATAAAGAAATTTAAAGAAATGATAAAAAACACAGAAATTTCCTAAATTAAAACAGATTAAACTCACCAATCAAAAGGCACAGAGTGGCTGTTTGAACCAGAAAACAGAATCCAACTTTTCGCTATCTCCAGGAAACACAGCTCAGCTCCAAAGATAAGCATAGACTTAGAGTAATGGGCTGGAAAACATTCCTACAAGAAAATGGTACTTAAAGGAAGGCAGGAAGAGCTATACTTACATCATATTAAATGTATTTCCAGCTAAAAATGGTAACAAGAGATAGGGATGGATACTATCTGATGATTAAGGGAACAATTACATCAGAAAGACAAAATAATCATCAATATATACTCGTCAAATAAAGGAACATCTCTCTCTCTCTCTCTCTCTCTCTCTCTCTCTCTGTCTCTCTCTCTCTCTGTGTGTGTGTGTGTGTGTGTGGCAATTGCTAACGAATCTGATAAAAGACATTTGGATCAACAAATTAGTGGCTAGGGACTTCAATGCCTCACTTTCACCATAAACATACCAGACAGGCAGAAAACAAAGACACAGAAGTCTTAAAAAATAATAATAATTAGATCACATGGGCTTGACAGACATTTGTAGATCACTGAACCCCAAATAAGCTGAATATAAATTCTTCTCAAGTGCACATGGAACATACTCCAGGATTGACCACATATTGGGTCACAAAACAAATAACAATAAGTTAATGGAGATAGAAAGCATGCCAAGCATCTAATTTGAACACAGTAGTATTAAACTAGAAATAAACCACAAAAAATAGAACAGAAAAAAAACCTCTAATAAATTGAGACTGAACAACACATTACTAATGACTATTGGGGGTTAATGAGGAAATCAGAGAATAAATTAAAAATACCCTGAGACAAATGAAAATAAAAATATAACCTACCAAACCCATAGGACACAACAAAAGCAATGTTAAGAGGAAAGTATACAGCAATACAGGCCACATCAAGGAAAAAGAAAGAGCTCAAATAATAATTTCACCTCTCATCCTAAGTAACAGGAAAAAGATGAATAAACCCAAAACCTAGTAGAAGGAAGGAAATAAATAAAAATTAGAGCAGAAATAAATGAAATAGAACTCAAAAGGACTGTGCAAAAAACCAAGAGAAGCAAAGTTGGTTCTTTGAAAAAATAACCAAAATAGACAAACTGCTAGCTAGACTTACAAAGAAAAAAATGGGAGAAAACTCAAATAAAAAGTATCAGAAATGAAAGAAAAGTTACAATAGTCATCTCAGAAATCCATAGTATCATAGGAGATTAATATGAAAATTAGTATAGTAGCAAGTTGAACTACTTACAACCATTCACCATTGATTCCGGAAGTAGGAAATCTGAACACACTAATTCACAAGCAAGCAAGGAAATTGAAACAGTAATCAAAAGTCTCCCAAAAAACAAAAGTACAGGACCAGACAGTTTCACTACTGAGTTCCATCAAACCTTCAAAGATGAACTAATACTTATTTTTCTTAAACTCTTAAAAAGAAAAAAAAAAACTGAGAAAGTGGGAATATTTCCAAACACACTTTTTAAGGCCAAAATCACCCTGATAATAAAATGACACAAAGAAACCAAAGAGAGGAAGAGAGAGAAAGAGAACGAGAGAGGAAGAAAGCAAACTACAGTGCAATTTCTCTGATGAACATAGAGGGAAAAATACTAAATAGAATGTTAGCAAACCAAATCTAGTAACACACTAAACAGATCACACACCATGATCAAGTGGGATTTATTCCAAATCACAAACATTTGATAAAATTCAACATCCATTTATGGAAAATCCTCAAAAAAATACTGGGGATAATAAAAGTCATATACAACAAACTCACACCTAGTATCATTCTCAATGTTGTGTGACTAAAAGCCTTTTCACTGGAGAAGACATGGCTCTCCACTTGAATTACTACTATTTAACATAATATTGGAAGTCCTAGCTAGAGCAATTTGGCGAGAGAAGGCTATAAAAGGAATCTAAATTGTGAAAAGAGAAAAGCTAGCATTATTTGCAGATGGCATGAAAATATACATAAAAAAACCACTAAAATCTAACTGAAACAATAAATCAGTTCACAAAAAAAGACAAAGAAAAGGAAAGATATCCCTATGCATGGATTAAAAATGTTAACAACGTCAAAATGGCCATCCTACATAAAGCAAAATACAGATTAAATGCAACCCCTGTTAAAGTTTTTTTTTTTTTTTTTAAGATTTATTTATACAAGCTGGGGTACAGGCCAGAGGCATGGGGCGGCAAGAGGGTTCACCAGAGACAGAGTGGGGAGCAGAACAGGCAGATCAGAAATACACTGCTGAGGGGAGCAGCAGGCGAGGCAGGAGAGGTCTGCCGCACCATGTGGGATTCTCCCCGGCTGGGCATCAAACTCGCATCACGTGCTGCCGACAGCTCCACAGCGCAGCGCTCAACCACTGCGCCACCAGGGAGGCCCCCTGTTAAAGTTTTAATGCCACTCTTCAAAGACATAGAACAAAGATATAAAACAAACATTACAAAATTCATATGGAACCACAAAAGACCTGAACAGCTAAAGCAATCCTGACAAAAAAGAGGGAAAAATTGTAGCATCACACTCTCAGACTTCAAACTATACACAAAAAGTATAATGATCAAAACTGAATGGTACTGGAACAAAAACAGAAAAACAAACCATTGGACTGGAATTGAGAACCCAGAAGTAAACCAACACTTACATGGGCAGCCATTCTATGAGAAAGGACTCAAGAATAAACATACAGAAAGGAAAACCTTTTCAATATATAATGTTAGGTAAACTGGACAGCCATTTGCAAAAGAATGAAACTAGACCACTATCTCATAATGTACACAAATATTACTGCAAAAATTAAAAATAATTTTTTAATGTATAAAATACTTTAAATTTATAAAATAAAATACTTTAAATTTATAAAATAAAATACTTGCATATAACACCTACATCATAAAGTACATGGAAGAAAACATAGTCAAAGCAATCCAAGACAAAGATTGCATAGATTTTTTTGGAGATTTGTCTCCAACAGCAAGGAAAACAAAAGAAAACAGAATATAAACAACTAGAAATGCAACAAACTAAAAACCTTCTGCACAGTAAAGAAATGATCACTAACACAACAAAACTCCCTACTGAGTGGGAGAAAATACTTGAATGCCATATATTTGATAAGGAATTGATATCCAAGATCTACAGAGAATTCATACAACTCAATTAAAAGAAAACAAATAACCTAATGAAAATCAAGGCAGATAAACTAAACAGGTAACCCCTGAACAAGCTATATAGATGACCAACTAGCACTAGAAAAAATGCTCATCATCACTTTTCATCAGTGAAAGGTAAATCAAAACCACAGTGAGATGCTAAATCACACGTATGAGAACGGCCACCTTCTAAAAGATAAGAAACAACATATTGGGGAGGATGTGGAGGAAAAGGAACCCCAGTGCATTGTTGGTGGGAATGTAGACTGGTCCGGCCTCTATATAAAACAGTATTGCCACTTCACAAACTATTTAAAATGGATCTACCATAAGACCCAACAATTCACTTCTAGGTTTCTGAGAATACAAAAAACATTAATTTGAAGGTAAATATTTACTCCTATGTTCAGTGCAGCACTATTTACAGTAGCCAAGCTGTGGTAACAATCTAAGTGCCTCCAAACTGATGAGTGAGTCAAGAATATATAGTATAAATATACAATGGAATACCATTCAGCTATAAAAATACTCTTGCTATTTGTGTCAACACAGAAGGAACTGTAAGGCACTGTGCTAAGTGAAACAGTGAAATAATCCAGAAGAAGAAAGACAACTAGTAGACAGTGTCACTTATTGATATATGTAAACTATAGAGAAACAAAACAAAGGGTCAGCTAAAGCCCAATTGATAATAAGCCCTAGAAATCTAACTGTACAATTGAGATTCCAGAGGGTGAGGGAGAGAGGAGAGAACAAAGTAGGGAGGAGCTCAGTGGACTATGGTGGAGGATTAAGGCTTCTGTCTGGTGGGTGTGGTGTGGTAATAACACCTAAAGGAGGAGATCCTATTCCTTTAAATCACAAATAACCTTGTAAAACAATTTCATCTCAAAACCAACCAAACAAAACAAATAACAATAACAACAAAACAAATACAAAATCTTCATGCTCTCTTTAGGAATGCCATTCTCCCCAATTCTGGCGATCTAAGCACCCAACTCTGAAGATCTAAGCACTTCATATTTTTTTTAATGGAGGCTTCATTCCATCAGTAGGAGACTAATTAACTCATTGGTGATAGGCAATTGAACTCAACCTAGAGCTCCCCTTCTTCCCCAGAGGTCTAGGGGACTGACAGAGTATACACTTTGGGGTCAAGTTGGTTTCTCTAGTAGTAGCTAGCCCCCATGTATTCCCCAAACTTCCCACTGTTACCTTCATTAACATAACAAGAGACAATTTTACTACTCTCAACATTTAGGAAATACTAAGGCTTTTGCAATCTGTCAGCGAGGAACTTTGGATGTAGTCCAAGTATGGACTATATATGAGAAATATAAATTTCTTATAAACCACAATTTAAAGAACATAAAATGTCACAACATTAGAGTTTGAAATAGCACTGGTCTGGTTTTTACTTTTATCTTTAATTGCATCCTCTTTATAAGCTCAGTTTTATTTATTTATTTTTAAATATTTATTTTTCACTTATGCATACAAGAACTGGGGTGTAGGGTAGGGTCGCAGGGGGTGAGAGAATTCACCAGAGACAGAGTGGGCAGAGACAGGCAGATCCACTAAAATATACTGCTGAGGGGAGCAGCAGGCAAGACAGGAGAGGTCTTCTGCGCCATGTGCGAAGCAACCTGGCCAGGAATTGAACTCACCTTCACAGCACTGAGACTTAACCTCTGCGCCACCAAGGAGGCCCTGAGATACAGTCTAAAGTTCCCACCTCCCACCCGGTGCAGCTCACCTTCTTGTTGTGGGGCCAGTTCTCTGTGTCCCTGGGGTGACATCTCATTTTCTTCTGCAACCCATCCCTCCTCTCCTCTACAAGGGCAACCTCCAGTGACTCTCTTCTCTCTTTGAAGTAACAAATTTCCCTCCACACTGAATCAGTTTCATCTGTATGTACAGACATACAGTTATTTTTAATAGCAGACACACAGTTATTTTTCACAACTAAAAACAAAACCCTACCACTCATTTCAGCCTCAAGTCAATCCCACATTTTTCTGTTTATCTTACAAAACACCTTGGAATAGCTGTTTATGGTCACTCTCTCCAACTCCTATATCTTCATCTGTCTCGAATATTCTAGCAGGAGTTCACCACCATGTCACCACAAGTGCTCTTTTCAAAATCTCCAAATCACTTCCACTTTTTGCTGGTGCTGAAATGCTCTTTCTCCTACCTTGATTCAGCAGCACATTGTACAGGTTTCTCCCTCCTCCTCACTTGCTTCCTCTGGACATGGCACTTTTCCTACCTCACCCATCCCACGTAGCATCTTGGGCTAGGGCTAGGGTCTCCCCTTGGTGGCTCTATTTTCAGATCACCTATGTTTTTGTTTTGTTTTTTTTTCCTGTTTGCTAGTCACATTCACATAGTTGGTGAGTGCAGTCCCATGGAGACAATCCCTAAATGTATTTCCAGTCTGACACTACCTGAACTCCAGAATCATCTGACTGCCTTCTTACAATACCACTAGGTCATCTAGTGATGCCTCCTGAAGCCCTTCCAGACTTGCTTCTCCCACAGCGTTCCGTACTTCAGTCACTAAAACCTCAGATGTGACTGTGACTCCCCTTTCCCCCTCCTCTGCCCATTCAGTGTTAGAGCCACATGGCCGGAATCTGAGTCTGACCTATTTCATTCCCTCACTATCACTGCCCTCCAGTTCTAGTCACCATAATTTTTCCTCTGAATTATTGCAACAAATACCTGTTTGTCTTCTACTTTTCCCTTTGGCCCTCAACAATCTGTTCTCAATACACGATGCTTACTGCAACCCTTAAACCCGAATCAGAAAATGTTGTACCTCGTCTCTTGCCTCCCGCTGGCTCCCTACCTCATTCCGCATCAAAGTCCTTACAAAGACCTGCATGGCCCAGAGTGACCAGGCCCCCTGGCATCTCTGAGATCACCCCTTACCTTCTTCCCCTTTCTCTCATGACTTCTACATCTTGGGCCCATTGTAGTCCTTACGCTTCAGTGGTGCTCCTGCCTTGGAGACTTAGACTCTGCCTGGAATAATTTTTCCTCTCCACACTTAGAATCTGCTCTCTTGCCTCCTTCAAGCTTTTATTCAGATGTTATCTACTCAGTCACTCCTGATCAGTCTTTGCCATTGCAAACTCCAATATCTACATCCTTGATTTCTCTTCCTCCATTATTCTTTTCACTGTCTTATATAATGTAGACTTTACTTACAATGTTTTCAGTTATTAGTTGTCATCACCACAAGACGAAAACTCCCAGATTTTGACATCTTGCTCTTTTGATCATTGATATCTTCCTGTGGTCTAGAACTGGCACAGAGTAGGTGTTTACTTGTGTTTTCTGAATGTCGGAACAAAACCAGACATTCAGCGGTATAATCTGTTAAACAGATTTTTAGGCCTCTATAATATTGCTGCTTTAACTGTCAAAATTAGTAATAAATATACTTAGTAAGTTCTTTATTAATCACTAAGTTTACTTAACTGTAGCTTCTGTTTTGTTAGAGATGAAGAACACAAATCTCCAGTGTTTAAAGGCAAGATCTATGGAGATGGCCTGGCCTCCCAGCGGGCTCATCAAGAAGACACAGGAGGTAGATGAGGGTCTTTAGAACTGTGCAGGGAGCCCTGTCGCTATAGACAGGGTTACGGTGTACTGAGACCAGCATGCTCTGTCTAAGCTATATTTGAATGTGGAATATTTTTTCTAATCTATATTATACCTTTATGACGGCTAGGGAATTTTTAAAAAGTGAATAATCATTGCAGAATTTCATCTAGCAAATACAGAATCTACATGATCATAATAAACTGGAACATAAAAAATACAGCACACCAAGAACTTTATTTTTCAATAAAAGAAAATAAAAATAAATCAGGTAAGTGCTTGATTATGAGCTCTTTGGATAAGAAGACAAATGCATACACAAATAATTATACACTGTAGAGAGAAACATTAGATGTGCAAAGACCATGATAATTTGAGGTTAAAATTATGTGGGGGAAAGGATATTTGAGGACGAAATGTCTGAACTACATTCTGAAGGATGGAGTTAAAGGCATTGGGAAGGCACAGATGGGAAGTGTAGGGCGAGGAGGACACTTCAGAAGAGTAAACAGAAGGTGCTGCAGAAAGGTGTGAAGTCTCCTGGGTGGGGTCTGATCCCTGGGTCCTTAGGTACTAGCCACACTTTCTAGGGAGAGAAGCAAGGCTGGAGAAGAGGCTTTCAGGAATCAGTGCAGGACTCCAATGCCATCCTCAAGCATCTGGCCTTTTCCTGTCATTGCTGCAATCCAGTGAAGAGTTTAAAGTGAAAAGGCATAATGATACTTTCTTTAATAATAGCTATTTTAGGTGGTGGTGTGCCTAAGAAGAGAAGCACAGCTGAAGCCAGAGAACAGTTACAAGGCTATTGCTATGGACCTGGTAAAAGACCATGGAGACCAGATAACTGAAGTAGCATGGTGACTGGGAAATAAGGAATAATTTTGGAAAGTAATTTGAAGGGGCCAGAGATAGGTCAGAAGAGTTGAATGTGCGTGGAAAGTGGGGCATACGAGGGATATATCTCCAGTTTCTTCTTGGGGACCTGCTGTGGATCAGGAAAGATTTGACATTGAAAAAATAATGATTTCAGATTTGGTTGATCACACACAGAAACCAGGTAGCGCAGCATGATTTAGTCAACATATAAGTTGCTCAAGATTCCCATATGCCATGAACAGTGATTTTTTTTCTCTTAAAGTTCTGAAATACTAAACAAAACAAAACCTAATGACTTCTGCCTCTCCTCAGTTAGCTCTATTTTATCATTAAGAACTGATCATGAACATTGATAAAAGGATAAAACTTTCATTTACATTTTGGCTTAGGGAAAAATGATAAAGCATCAACCAAAATTTTAGGAAAGGATGTATGGGAGGGATACGAATGTGTAAGAAAATTGTTTTGCATGTAAAGGGTAGCCTGAATCTGTAGGCTAAACTGATGTATGAGCCTAATAAATAAATCCCGTTATTCAAAAAAAAAAAAAGACATTCTCTCTGTGCCTCCAAACACTTTCATTATCTCCAAAACCCAATGCCACCAGATGAAAGTGAGAATTTACATTTGAAATAATTTAAGAGTCTTCTTATATGAACTATATGTTTTACTATTAGTATAAACTATATATTGTCCTAAGAAATAAGATAGTGTCTCTTACTATGATAGAGGTTATTTTGAATAGTAAATAATGAACCATATTGTTGCAGTGCTCTTTATTTATAAGCCAATTTTCATTAGGACTCTGCTCTGGTCTCTGAGTTCTGTTCATATTTTGGTCACTTTGATGCTTCCCATTTTCACCCATAGACTTGGCTTTCTCCCACTTCTCTTTAGCCAACTATTTGATTTACATGTGGGAGAAGTTGTTCTGGGTTAAAGCTATTTTTATCTATGCATAAAACATTCAAGAAGAGAGAAAAATGGGTTTAAGTTCAGAAAGCATAGCAGACTTTGCCTAGCAGAAATAACATTGCTAGAGTTGCTGTGAGGCAAATACAGTTTCTGTCTTTGTGACTCTGTAACTGCAGTTTTGATAATAATTTGGGGGCATCTCTGAAGTAATTTATTCAAGTCTTTGAAGAGGAGATATTATCAACAGATAGTAAAAGTAGTTGCAAAACAATGTTAGGATGTTCTATTTGCATATTGTGTTACATTTGGGGTGACTAACCCCATTGCGTGCAAGTGGGGATCTTAGTTTAGGAACCAGTTTCTGAAGTACTAGCTAAGAAGCTGTTCTTGGATAAGACTCCCCGGGGCCAAAACTAAACTCCCTTTCTGTGCATCTTTTGGATACTTTTCTAATCTATATGCTTCAGTGACTTCATTCATAAAGGAGGATGATTCTTGAACCCATTCCATAAGGTTTTTAGGGGTCAGGAAAGTTAACATACATATTACTTAGCAAGCACTAGCATACAGTAAATATTCTTAAATCATTATTAATATTAGATTAAGGATGTACTAAAGAAGATGGGACAAAACCCAACCAACTATAAAAATAACAGAGAATAGTGTCAGTCTGAAAACAAAGGGATATATCTTGATGAGTTCTTAAGCCTTCAGTGACATTTCTACTGAGACAAAGTCAACTTGCCCTTAGATTACAAATCTAAGTTTTACTAAGCCTATGTAAGTAATTAAGTATTAAAGTGACCAGTCTAGTTTTTATGCTAAACTTTTTTTTCTATTTAAATTCTATGAATCCATAATTTTAGATATAACTTTGGCATTCATTTGCTTTAGAGATGATATAACATGATAGTTTGATCAGTCTGTGTAAATATTGTCTTCTAGTTCCTTTAGGTTATAAGTAAATCATCACATTACATTAATTTTCAAAGGTACAAGTAAGATAGAACTTAACAAAAATTATCAAGATTAATTTAAGAAATATCCATTATTGTAACTTTGTAATAAGGTATAATTGATAGGCAATTTATGTAATATTAACTGCTTTTACCCAGATACAGACCGCATTTTTATATTTTTTATTTGAGCTTTGTGAATCTTCCTATTTTTCTCTCCCTGCTACTTCAAGTTAGTCATCATTACTTGCTCTTTTAATGACATAAGTCTCTACTTACCCCTACCTCTTATGATGGCGCACACATTTTATGCCTTTATCCAAGTCCCCAAGTACAGAGTTTATTTCTAGCCACCTTCATCCTCCCCATATCCTCAAGTTCAGGAGTAGGTGTCCTTGGCTTTCTTTTTTTTTCTGCTTTCTCCCCACACAGAGGTGATTTGGGAGCAGAGAGACTGACAGATTTAATGAGAAAGAAGAGGTGGAAATTAAGGGACACACCCTATGATTATGGAATAATTACCATCCTCTGGGGTAAGAGAAGTACTCTGGAGGGGTAGAAGACATTGCCTCATTCCTAATGAGAACCTTGACCTGGTTCAAAAGTTGAAACAGAACATTTTCCTTGTACTGAAACTTGGAAGGAAGAACAGCAGGTGAGAGGCTGGAAAAAAGGAGGAAAACAGTGAACTTGTATTGACCTTTCCAGGTACCTCTGAGGTACCAAGGTATTACAAAGTTATATGTAATTGTGAGGTAGATAAGCTAATAGAATATTTGCTCTAAGTTTTGCTCTTTTTCATGGAAATGTGAAATAAAAGAGCAGATGCCACAGAACTGGACCTCATGGGTTATTCCTCATAGGTGACAGAGTGCCAAAGGAGGGGAGGGAGGGATGTGTACAAAGTGTTGGGTGCAAAAGAAGATCTTCTGTTCATAATTTTCCAGATTCCACCCTAATTGGTGATGTATCCATCTCCAGAATAAAAGTAAACCCCTCCCTGAACCACCAGGAGAAAAATGCTTTGGAGCATGAATTCCACCTTTCTCTACTGTCAGACCTGCCAATAAAATCTTGCTTTGCTTAATCTAATCTGGTTGTTGTTTCATTGACTTTCAATCAACAGATGATCATATTTTGTTTAGGTCAGTAACAAATAGAGTTTATAGAGAGATTGTTTATAATCTCTGTTCCTTACAATAGCTCTGTGAGTGAGGTATTCATACAATCCCTTTTCAGATGAGAAGCATGATGCTGATAGAGATTAACTAGCACAGGTTTACAAAGTTTGAGAGGAACAAATAATGTAGGTCTGAATTCAGGACTGTCTGAATGCTAGGCCCCTGTCTACTAAGCAAAGAACTGTGTGGAGGCAGTGACAGAGCACCAGGCTTGAGCTCTGACAGAGGTGCTCCAGATCACAGGATGGTGGCTGGAAGAAGCCGGCACCTAGACACACTGTGGCCACTCCAGCACATTATTTTCTGCTCCCTCTGGCTGGTGCTCACCAGGGAAAGAGTGTGGTCCACAGGAAAGAGACCCTGTAGCCACCGTCTTTTATCACCATTACCCTATAAGTCCAAAACACATTTGCTTTCAGGACTAGCATGCGGATTTCAGGGGTGTCAGAAAAATCCTTGCTCTCCAAAGTTGTTTCCCAAATTTGGCACTGGTCTTTAAGAGGGACCAGTTTTTAATTGTGCACTGAAACTTGGAGGGAAGATAAGAAGGTGAGAGCTTCTCTTCACTTGTAAATAATCTGGAGCAATGATACCTTGAACCAAACAACATAAAATATAGCAGGCTGTGGAACAATGGCCTTCCTTTCAACACCATTTTGTTATAATGTTGATGATCAAAAAAAAAAAGGTTGCAGTCCAGAGCCACTGTCTAGGTGAGCCCTGAGAAAGAGACGGTTTACTGCACAGGGTTGGTCCTGTCACATGCCCTGAGCTACTGCAATAGGCTCCTTCCTCTCAGCACACATCATGAGTGGGATGTGTGGACTGGGAAATGAATGAATGAGTGAATGAATGAAATTAATTGTTTCACATTAGTAGTATTTGGGTCCTTATTTAAAAGTTTGATGATCGGCATGTACTATAGGAAATAACTCTTATTTATACCAATTGGTCTGTTGTCAAATTTGTTACTTATACCAACAAATGTCCTAGTTCCAAGAATTTATTGATGACATTAAATGAGAACTTACTGTATTAAAAACATAGCATATAAATGACTAAGGGAAAACCCCTTGTAGTTTAGATAAAGAGACTATAATTTCAATTTGGGATTCAAGTATCCCACATTATACAAAATTCTGTGATGTGCACACAAGGAAAAATATTTTTAAGGGAATCAGATTTTATAACTTTACTTTCCATGAGTACTTCATCCTAAAACTAATGGTCCCGATATCATTTTGTTTAAGTCAGTAACAAATAGAGTATCTAGAGAGATTATAAATATATGTGAGTTTTTTTTAAAGGTCTTATCTTTTTTAAAAGATTTATTTATTCATGCATACAAGCTGAGGTACAGGCCAGTGGCGTGGGGTGACGAAATGGTTCACAAGAGACAGAGTGGGGAGCAGAACAGGCAGATCCACGGAAATACACTGCTGAGGGGAGCAGCGGGCAAGGCAAAAAGAGGTTTGCCGCGCCATGTGGGAATCTCCCCGCCCCGGCATCAAACTCACGTTGCTGATGCTGACAGCTTCACAGCGCAGCGCTTAACCACTGCGCCACCAGCGAGACCCAATACATGTAAGTTTTTATATATGTTTAACAATCTCTGTTCCTTACAATAGCTCTGTGAGTGAGGTATTCATACACCCCCTTTACAGACAAGAACATGATGCTGAGAGAGATTAAATAGCACAAGCTTACAAAGTTTGAGAGGAACGAGCAACGCAGATCTGAATTCAGGACTGTGAATGCTGGGCCCTTCGTTCAGCGATAGTAAGTCACTGTCCCTGATCTTACTACCTTATACTGCACGATGATGCAAAAACCTCAAGGGGCCAAACACGCCAGTAATTGGGAATATGAATGTAGTAGTTAAGACAGTAAGGGTCTGTAACGCCAGGGTAACAAACTCTCTTGCAAATCAGATGGTTTATAAATCTGCTTTTTCCAGAATTGAAGGAGGTCTTAATATGCCAGCTGATGTGTCATTGGCTATAAATTTTGATGACAGAAAACTATGTGATTTTAGGCATATAATTCAGCAGACATATTAAGAGTTGAGGGACATTGTTATAATATAATTCAATGTTTCCTAATTAGTTATTTATATTTGAGAAGAATCTCAGTATTTGAATTTCTTGTAAGTGACAGAAATGAAATTGGTTTCATTCTATCTCATTTTAGCAATAACATTCAAAAGTGACTAAATGAGTTAATTGGTGGAGGGGAATGACAACTATTTTTCTCCTCTTAAAAGACATATTTCTAATAAAAGTTGAATTTCTATGCAAAGTAATTGTTTATAAAATTTTGTATCGGGCCTCCCTGGTGGAGCAGTGGTTAAGCGCTGGGCTGTGGAGTTGTCGGCAGCAGCGATGCGAGTTCGACACCCAGCCGGGGAGAATCCCACGTGGTGCCGCAGACCTCTCCTGCCTCACCTGCTGCTCCCCTCAGCAGTGTATTTCTGATCTGCCTGTTCTGCTCCCCACTCTGTCTCTGGTGAAGCCTCTCACCACTCCATACCTCTGGCCTGTACCCCAGCTGTATGTATAAATAAATAAATCTTTAAAAAAAATTGTATCATATTTAGGCTCTTTAGAGTAATCAAAATGATTGCACTGACAACTTAACCAAAAGAAATTTGACACTACATCTCCATCGTCATAAGAAATAAAATTTATATGCATATTTTATTACAGAGTGGTAAAACAGATAATCGATAAAACTTTTATGCATACAGAGTATTGCATTAGGATAGCATCCATGAGGAAAGTGATGTAGAAATAAAATTTAGAATAGAAAAAAGAACACTAAATATTCTTATATTTTATCAATAAGTGATGTTGGGTAAAAAATAATGGTGTTTTTTTTTTTAATTCCATTTGCTCATATTAAGTCATCTAAACATTTTCTTTAAAGATGCCACAAACTTATAATACACATAGATATATAATATGCACCACATACAGTATAAGATATAAGATAATATATTAAGGCTTTTATACATATATACAGATATACACATATATTTTTATATGTGGATACAAATATATACACATATAATAATCTTTCAGAGATATACTAGCAAAATTCTGAAGATCACTGCACTAAAGAATGGGAGGCTGATGGTCTTGTCGTCAAAAGGCAACACTACAATGGGAGAATGAAGGAGGCTGAGAATTAGAAGAGTAAAGAACAGAGTAATAGGAGTGGAAGTACAAAACCAGTAAGTGGAACACTCCACAGTTTATCGTGGTCACTTAAGCAGTTTTGTATATTGCTTCACCTTTATATAATGTCAATGAGATCACATGAGTTCAAGTATGAAGGTCTAGCACTAAGACCCAGCATTCCCCATTTACTGATTCTAGAATTTAGGCGAGTTACATTAAATTTTAGTTTTCTGTTTCTAGAATATGAATGCTCAGATCTGTTCTAACTCATATCTTTCATCCCTAATTATATTCCTGTGATATACATAAAACAATATATATGAAAAATACTTTTGATCACTACAATATAAATTTAAGCTGGTGTTATGATTATTCTTCCACACAGTAAATAATGTCAGGATTTTGTTAGTATCTTTATTATTTTAAGTAAATTGAATAAATAAGAGAAAAAAGCATCTAGTGCCAAATGAAAGATGTGTAATTTTAATTACTCTTTTGAGGCAACATTGGTTTACAACTCTCTATGTGATTCTGAGTTACAGGAGCACACCCCTTCAGATATATGTCACCACATCTGCCACCAAGGCACAGATATTTTTAATGGGTACAATTTTTATCTAACACCATTCCATAAAATTCTGTCCTTCAGTACTCTCTGCTTACACTTTAAAAATGCTGTGATTCACCCATGCTAAATCTAACTGAACACCCTGGTTTATTATTTTCTTCTACATCATGCTCTGAGGCAAGGATGCTGAGCAATGTGATATGGTTCTGTAAGAGCAATTTCATATTGTTCAACATCCAAGGAAAGGGGAAAAATGTATCGCCCTACTCTAGTCACAAAGGGTTAACAAATAGGAAAAAGAGAAAATGTATCCAAAAGACAGAAACTTGAAAGACTATCTATCAGTCCCAACACTACTCATGGTTCCACCATGCTGAATCTTGCACTCAGGAAGTGAATCCACAGGCCACTTCTTTATCTCCTTGGCTTTCTGGCACCATGGGTCATCAGATGTCAATGTTTTGGTAGTCTTCCCTAATCTCAGCAAATGACACATTCCTTTTTCCCCCTTAACAGGTCAAATAGACCAAAATATGTAAACTCAACTCAAAGTTGATCCTTTCTTGGGTGTCTCAAGTGACCCACAAATATGTAGATTTCCTCCATCCTAAATGCAAACCAACAACAAAATTACCCCTTAACACTTCTCTCCTTCTCAACTATGCTTTCCCTTTGCTATTAAATTGCGTGAAGAGTAGAATATTCACAATCTCCATATGTAAAATGGTCTATTCACTTTTCAATTTACTGTTTCTGAAATCCCATTCACTACTCTTTTCACAATTTCAGAGGTGACAGTCTGTCTCTAACTGTCCAGTCCAAAGAATAGCATTGGGGTGTTTTCTTTCTCTGCTGTTTGCTTGCCACCTGATGTTTTTTTATTTGTCAAATCTCTGTTACTGTTCCCTTTATTTCAGCCACTGTTTTCATATAGTCCTCCTCAGAATAACCCCTTTGCATTGTCCTCTTTTAATTGTTTGGCATTATCGGTCTGCAATTTTGTGCATTAGATTCACCTGGAGGGCTTTAAAGTCCTTGACTGGTCTAGGTCCAACCTGCAGAGTCTGATTTAATCTGGCTGACAAAGGGTCCAGGCATATGTGTTTTTAAAGTTCTTCTGTTGGTGTTAAGGTGCAGATAGGTTTGCTAAAAAATGGCTGTTACCTCATTCACTGTCATGGCAGTTAACTAAAAAATCACTAATGTCAGTTTCAATTCTTATTAGGTTCTATTCAAATTCCTAGTTACCTTCAAGACAATTCCATCAGAAATTTCAACAATATGGAAAGCAAAACAGGTGCTGTATTGATCTCAGTATCTCCTCACATCCGTCCTTTCTCTGTAAACTTGGTCCTCCTGATTTTCTTTCAAACTAATGACATTATTATCATTCATCCCTACACTCAAAGCTCACCAAAATGCTCACATCTCTTTCTAAAACTATTCCACTAATTTATAGATTCTTCCTAAATATTTCCCAAACATGGGCCTTATATTCTTGCCCCAGTCTTTTTTAAATATTGTGATACTATTTTATAATTTTTTAAGAACTCTGCTTTTATTTTTTGATAGCTTCACTATTCAGAATATTCTTTATTGAGGGAATATCGGTTTACACCAATGGATATTATTTAGAGGTATAGGTTCACATCTCTTGTAATGTTGGAATGTCTGGGATTACCAGACACATTCTAATGTTCTAATCTGTTACCAGACCACACCGACCACCAAAGCACCTGCAATTCCAATGATTCTCATTCAAAAGTAAATCTTAAAAACAACTATAACAGAGAACCGGATACCCTACGCAATACAATCGACCCCGGGGGTGCTTTGGACTTAAAAAAAAACTGAAGAGTCGGAGTAAAGAGAAGAGAGGGGACATCTAATCCCACACAAAGGAGGAGCAGAGAGGAGAGATGGGCGGACCAGCTTCCCCTGAGAGCCACTGAATACAAGGTTAGAAACTGTGGTGAGGTCGGAGGGCTCCGGCCCAGCCGACTGGGAGCTTGACCCCCACTCCCCCACCCCACGACCCCCCTCTCTTCCCTGCATGGCAGCCCTGAGGAGCAGGAAAGCGGGAGGGTCACTGTGTCCCATCCCCCACCTGGGGCTAGGTAACATCTCAAAGAGGAGAAAGTCCAAGCAAGATTAGCCAGAAAAACCGGTTGGGCTGGAAAACCTCCTGCAGAGACAACTTCTTTCTGGGCTTTAGAATGCAAATGAATAGGAGGGGAAGGATGGAATTTAAGGACTATTGACTGACAATCCCCAAAACCCCTCCCATACCTGTTGAAAAAAAAATCTCCAGGATGGAATTTAAAGACTA